>JARQTH010000647.1:25939-81660 GCA_030142595.1 Trachelus iudaicus
ACCTTTCGGTATTTGTGGCCTGAACGGGTTGTCAAGCTACGGGCAACTCATTTGTATTTTCCCGGATTTACGTCACAATACACTACCGGTCAAAAGTTTAGGTTCACCTCAAAATGTTAATGAAATGTCCAAAAAACATATTTTTCTTTATTCATTGTTATTTATTATTATTTATGAAACATTAATCATTGTGTACACAAAATATTTCGACTTACAAAACAATCCGCAAATATTTATTCATATTTTCGATTCTTCGAAATATTCGCCTTTTGCTCGTATAACAGCAGAATTCAAAAACTTTAAGTGAACTTAAACTTTTAACCGGTAGTGTATGTTATATGTATGTTTATTGAATCAGACTACATTGAACTCGATTTTCACGTGCTTGATCAATGCAGCTGATGCGGCGTTGTCAAATTTCGAGGGAACCACCTTGCCTCGCATCGTCTTCTTAACGGTTTGCCTAATATTTTTCGTGAGTTCTCTTTAATTTTATTTATACCTCGACAATATGCTTGCATAATCATGATCCTCATACTCTGTATTAAGTATGCATAATAGAGCAACTGCGTGGCCGAGTGTGTGGAACACCAAGTGTCCAGTGGACGCCCTCATGGAGCCCGGACGCGGCACCATGGGAGTAGGCAGAAGAGACACGGCCGCCATTATTTGGATTTTTTAAAAGGAATTTATAGGACAGCCAGATTTCGGTAAGTCCCGCGAAAGTGGTCTTACTTAGAGAATATCTCGTGCACAAAAATAGCCGAGCAGGAGTGATGCTGACACACAGATGACTAGGGTGGCTACCGACGTCAGAGCGCACAATCCCTACGAAGAGGAAGCTCGTCTCCCACGAGTCCTTTTAGGATCGTAAATCGCGTCGTGGAGGGGATCCGCGGAATCGGTAGGTACACCGGAATAGGGACAGGTCTTGAATCGTGAGTCGGTGTTGGGAAACACACTGTATGCGACAGGATTTGTATTGTAAAATCCTCTGTTCACTTAACTGTAATAAACGAAACGGTACCCTACTCGCTAGGTAGTCATTTTGCCCGGCTATCCACCGACTCCGAAATTCTATCTCCTCACGCCCATATTCGCCTCTACCATTTTCAGTGCGCTGAGGCTGAGCCGCCGAGAAATTATGGAAAATGGCCGGAATGAGGGATGGTAGTGCGCGAATGAACTTTTCAGGGAAGCCTCACCTGGCGCCCAATATTTATATTTTCGAATCTTTTTAGAATTCAGCTTGTTGGGATCAGCCAGGGATCATTTGTAGACTACACCGATGTACATATCGATATACATGTACATATGTATGTCACAATATCAATAACTTTTTCTCATATATAACGGTTTATAAGATATTTCATTCCAACATATTTATAACAGTTCACTCGGGTAAAAAGTTTCGGCGATCTGTACTCTGTACAACCGAACAAGTCTCTTGATTTATATTGTTAATCTGTGCAAAGTACTTCACAATCAGTACCTTTTCTTTTATATACTACCTATCTTAAAAAATATAAGTACAAATATAATCATAAATATATTACTTTATTTAACAAAAGAAAAAAGAACATTATACAGTTACAATTCAATTATCATTATATTATTATTACGCTACTCATAATAATAATTATTATATAATGTAACAATAAAATTTCAGTTCAAATGCCAGTTCGACAGGTCAATTTGTTTTTCTTTAGAGATATAAATCCGGTTTCTCCAGCAAGCCACTTGTAGTTCTGGATACAATTTTTGTTACAAAGTATGCATCTGTACAGTTTTACACTGAAATATATTGTATAAAATATTCGATTTTATCATTTAGTAGATGCACAATTTAAATGTACTGTTTTGCTACAAAAGACTTTGTTTTTGAATTGTTATAAAACAGATTGAACTCCCGAATAGACTACAATTGTATCATTTGTAAACATAATATAAAATTATTATTATCCGTAATATGAATAATTTATTTAGCAGAATAAAGCAAATAGACCAGGCAAAATGGAAATATTTATGTATTTTACATGTATGTTAAACGATGTTCAATTAAATATAAGTATAGTCTTATAATTGATTGAACCTAAATTGCATGCGCGACAGTATTAGATCAAAGAACAAGACAGAAGAATAATTGCAAAATAGTAAATTTAGTACCGCAATTATCAAACATTAGTTATCTCTGAATAATCTTAAAAAATCATAAAAATGCAAAACAGTATTTCAACATGCTCTTGTTCAACAATCCATTAACCCACTTATAGAATTGGCTGATGCGTCAAGCGAAAATCGGAACATACTTCGAACTATTACTGTTAGTTACAATGCCCGGCCCGATCGATTTTCCGGGCCTCCCCTAAATCTATCCATTCATCATTAAAAAATTGCCACTTGTTACTATTTATTTTCAATCATTGGTAGCTAATGAACATCTAATGGAGAATAAATAGAACGTTTCACTAAGAGTTGCTATTAAAAAAAAAAGAATTACACAAAACATAATTAACTATACTTAAACCTAAATGAAAAACGAAGTGTTTCCATGTTAGAAAATAACAAAAGCCTTAAAATCTTCTTCGTTACATTCATCAAATTCTATGCCATATATCTTTGATATACCATGTGACTCTTTTGATAAAACTACTCTCCTTTCGTCTCAAATATTGTTTTTTCGGTGCATAAATAAAAATAGAAATTGCATGTGCATGAAAATTTGCAACACACTACGTACCAGCAAAACGTATATACGGAATGAAAAAGTCATAGCAAAAGAATAAAGAAAATGGAAGAAGAATGGCACATTTCTCTTTTAGTAAATCTGAAGATACCTCTGCTTTTTATGCAAATCCCTGTTATCCTCTTAGCTTTTCAAGAAAAACACTTTATCTTCCATTCCTTTGAACATAGATATCTTTGACCATACAAAGCGACAATGGAAGACGCCTTGCACGCATACAAATGTCCGGAGTCACCACACATCCCCCCAAAAAACACGTACGTGTAAAAAACTACGCCAAGTACAGGATTGCTGTGACTGCCTCTAAAAAAAATGATGGAAATCATATTATTAAGGCCAAGTACGCAAGTCACTACATGTTTGCCTACCATATGATGTAACAGTGGCCCATTATTTTAATTGTATTTTCAAAATTTTTTATAACGTTTTCGCTACTCTTTACATTATTACTGCTTCCCGTATTTAATTATGATTTAATGTTCATTTAATAATTATTAAAACTTTAGGTAATTTCTTATCAGAGTACTGCTTGTCGGATCCCAATTTATATCAAGAAATGCACGGACCTGACAAGCCCCTTTTTTTATAAATACATAAAGATATATACAAATTTTTAAGCCGAGTGGTAAACGTAAGAAAGGAGAGTGTGCTAGAATATTTAACCACCTCAGGCTGTGCGAAAAACAGAAAAGATTCTGTGGTTTGAGCGAAACGCCAAAGCGTCGCTTGTTGCATACTTTTCTGGACACCTTGGACTTCCAAGTTCGACACCTAGATACAGGAAACTACGAAGCGGAACACATATTTGAATCGAAACACAGGTACAAGAGATGCTTCGAGTAAAGAGTCTCGGCGGGCCGTGCCCTGTACGGCGGGTTGCCTGTACTTGGCGCGAGACTGGACCGAGTCTCTTGATCTAAAATAATATACAACCCGAGAAAAAATTTAGTAAGGGTTCCTACTTGGTTTTTTCTAGTTTTTCCTAATTGTATTAGGAACTCAGTAAGGAAATCTAAGCATAGTCCTACTAGGCTGGTCATGCTTAGATCGACGAGGTCTTTTTATATTTCCTTGTTAGGGACTGTAATGGCTTCCACATTACCCCTTAATAATCCGACCAAAAAAAATTAATAACAAATATTATTTTATTAAATGGAACACCGTTAACGGAGTTTTCATTTAATCACATAATACTACGTAGAGGGATTACACATTATTACAAGGTGTTTCTTAAGATTCGGTTCAATGCGTGTGTTCAACTCGACGCGTGAACTTCGACTGGACTCTAATCTCTAGTCTCGATTTTGCTTAAGTCCATAGGCAGTACGGGCTGCCGCGGTTGCGACCCAACACATACCGATCATGCCCGCGTTAGGCTCGGATACTAGATTTCATCCCGATCCCAGTCCGACACCTCAGACGCCTGCTATTTGCACCGGACTGTGGGAATGGAATCTAGGACTTCCCCCCCCCCCACAACGTAAGGTCCCTTGCGCTCACTAATGACAAGAAACCCAAAACCCTTATCTAGCTTTTGGCATTGTCACTAACCAACACCAACACCAACAGCCGAGCTCGATGGGGTTTCCCCTCACTCCTAATACTCATGTGGATGAGACTTCTCTCTCTCCATGTTGGATGAGTAACCGCTGAGATCGCTTATGCATGTCTCTACCACATTTCTTTGCTACTTGCCGCATCCGTTACGCACAGATGTGGGATTGGGCAGCTGACAGGCAATTTTAGGGGTAAACGGCATGTGGTCTTTATCCGGGACTCATCTCGAATACTAGAGTCAGAAAGTGTTCTCGCCGCGACACCTCAGCGACGGCCCCGTCGTTTGCCCGCCAACACTTTTGATAGCATCCCTTTGCGATGAGTCTCACTTTGTTCTATTCTTTAGCATTATTTTTATTGATGCAGAACACGAATTTGCTGTCAATTACTTTTCTCTTAGGCGGTCGCGCTGTTATTTCTCACGTGCCGTTTTTTTTTATTTGAGCTGAATATTCGTCTTCTAAGGTGATCTTCCATGCGTCGGCATCTTCTGTCTTCTCCGCCTTTTTCCATGTCACTGGATCTTCTTTCACTGTCAGATTCGCCGCCTCCATGAATGTGTTATCAAACTCTTCCTCTGTTTCACTTTTTCCTTCGTCAGAGTATTCATATTTTCTGTGGTCTTCCCACTGAACCGGTGCGCTTTAGCCTTGGCCTACTCTTACCACATTTAGGCGGTGACACTAGCGATTCCCATGAAACTGTAGCCCCTCTCTTTTTAGCACGTCTCGATTCCATTTGAGATTTTCTTTCATCGACTACAGTCTCGCGCGGTATCTCTAGTTTTTCTTTTGTCAGCATTTCAACATTGACGTCCTGTTGACGATGACAATTTTCATAATCATTGGCTTACTAACGTTTTCCGCGACTTTGGCAAACAAACGCAATAAACTTTAGACTCCTCTGAATATCCCTTAAAGATACCCTGCTCGGATCTCGATTCAAATTTACCTTTATTTTGTCTTTTGTCTAATGCGTATGCTTTTGTCCCGAATTTTTGAAAATAAGACACTGTGGGAGTTTTTCCTCTCCACATTGTGTAAGGTGATTGTCTATTCAATGCGCTTGTCGCACGCCCGTTGCGCATATAGCAAGCGGTATTAATTGCCTCGGCCCAAAAAAGAAAGTGGGGGGGGGGGGGGGAGGAGCTCCGACTTCACGCATCATGCATCGTGCCATTTTCAACAACGTACGGTTTCTTCGCTCGGCTATACCGTTTCACTGCGATGTGCGCGGCACTGCTAGTTGTCGCTGTATCCCGCGGCTTCTTAAGCCGATTCGGTTATCGTGGCTCTTTTCAGACCCAAGGCATTTTTCTTTTGTTTCATTACTCAGAATCCGTGTAACCTGTAAATATCTATCCCCACCCTTATAATCTATTTAATACTTATTTAAAATAAACTATGTAAGTTACGTTCAATTTCGTTCCAAAAATGCACAAATTATCATATATGCTCGAGATATTAATAATGTAACAATGAAGAATACTAATTTAAAATAACATAACACATTCATGACCCATTCCGCAGATACATTATAACCATGAAGACAGCTATCGGTAATTTCAACACATAATTATTCTATATTATATCTTAGCTTATCTGTCTGATCCGAATGCTTCATAGATCAGTAGCTTCTATGGGATGGTCACTATTTGTTCCTTCTCCTTTTCAATTGGTTATCAATTTAATGAGCTGATCTGATTCAATTCCTTGATGTCCCAATATCCTCATGGACGGGTATGACACAATGATGTAAAATACAGATATAAATCCTTGATTTCGGATATATATTTAGCCCTGTTGCTTAACGCTGCGTATTATATGAAAAGGAAGAGAATAATCTTAACAAAATGATGCGAATATATTAAATCAGAATGAGAGTGAACTATATGGTACCTGCATAGCCGGGACGTCCTATTCACTCGCACGTTGTTAAGCGAAAGGGACGGGCTACCGGTTTCTTAATATAAATTTCACTTTGATTCATCGAGAGGGCGCGCAAGTCGAAGGACATATTGTAGCGGTAGTTTTTGAACCGCTTATACAAGTTTCGTTACACCATAAAAAAACTTTAGGACTAGAGAACACTCTGTGCTGAATCACGTTTTCCCAGTGAAGTGTGACCTTCGCAGTGAGCAGGTCAAGTTCGCGTTGGGTCTGAAACGACCCACGTAAGTTTTTGAATTTTCATAAAGTTTATGAGTATTTTCGAAAGATTTTTCTTTTTTTGAGTCATATATTGATTTTTAATCTCTTATAGCATGGCGCAGCGTACATTCCGTGAAAATGAATCAATATTGTATCAAGGTTGACCGTTTACGAAGAACGCCGTTAGACATATTGCAGAGACTGTTTGTAATTATAAGATGATAGAATTTAAGGTATGAACATATTGTTATTTTTTTTTTCATGAATATGTGTAATTTTTTACAAAAATAAAACTTGTATACATCGAAATATATCGAGTTCCTTCTTGAAACTTCAAATTTCCTCTTTCGTAAAAAGCGCTAATTGACACCTCAAACTTAAGCATTTCTTTCGTTTCCATCGAGTTCGTGATTTTTTCGTAAAAATACGCTTCTTGAACTTTATAATGCGATTTGAAAAATTCAAATATCTCAATTTGTTCAAAAGTTATGAATTTTTTAGTAAATGTCTACATTTCCCGGGGGTGGGTGTGTTTATCGCTAAAAATGAAATATTTGTTTAAATTTTTTTGCAATCTTTATGATGTGCCTTTAAAAGAGAAGTGATCAAGAGTGTACAGGAATTTTACCAGATTTTTTTATTGACGATTGAGCGTTTTTTAACATGGTCTGAAACGACCCACGATAACCTGACAAGGTGCCAAAAAAAAAAGCGATGACCTGATTCGGTTAAAAACCCATCGAACTCTGTGACAATATTCAGTCCCATTGTCCGACTTTAATTCCTTTATTTTCTTGCCGGTAAATGTCTGAACTTCGGCTTTATAACTTTTAAAATCGTCCAAGAACTCATTTCTTTTTTCACAAAGTAAGCTTCACACCACCTCGATTTCTCATCAATAACGTAACAAAGTATTACTTTTCTACACCAAAAGAATGGTCCATCGAGTTACAATCATCGGTATGAACAATTTCTAGTAGATGTTGTGTACATTCTTCTACACTCTTAGGGAAAGGCTTCTGAATTTATTTCTCCCGGATACACATTTCGCACTCCGACAGTTTTTCATTAAAATTTAAACCTTGCACCACACCGTTTCACACCATTGTCTTGAGGTCAAGTTCGTTTAAATGACCCATTCTCGCATTCCACTCGTCAATTGCACTTTTTTGTACGCACTTTTGTTCGGCGATGGTGGTGCTATTTTCACTTTTTCTCACGTAGTAGAGATTACCTTTTCGATTTGCAAGTAACATCACGTGTTTGTCTTTGTCCGTCACTATAGCCTCTCTCTCGTTTGCTAAAAGTGATTTCATGTCTAATTGTAAGATCGGTAATTTTCGACACCGATAACAGGTTGGTACGCATATCTGCCACATAGAACACTTTTCCGATATTTAATTCGCGATCATTATTGCTAGTATCTACAGTCAAACGAACATTTCCCGTTCTCGTAATACGTGCTCTCTCACTGTTTGTTAAACTTAACCCTTTGCACCCCAACTTTTTTCCCATGGGGAAACTAGCGACTCCGCGCCATTTTCAATGAAAAATAAAATATGGTCATATATAGTTTATAATGAAAATAACTTTTTTATTTCAATTTTTTAAATAAAAAGAATAGCCTAATGAATGCGGTTCACCGTTGGGGTTGATGCAAAGAATAGGGTGGTGAGTGAGACTCACCATTGGAGTGCAAAGGGTTAACTCTGTGTCCATGTGCGTAAGATTTTCAAGCTTATCTTGGTTTTTGCACATATGACCTGTGCATCCACTATTTAGGCACCACCACTCACCTATGATCACTTGCCTGCACATGACCTCTTCAGTCATAAGTAATAACATTGAGTCACCTGGTTTGTTTTGCTTACGCTCTGACTCTTCGTGATTACTCTCGCACTTTCTTACGCTTTCTTTTGATTTCGGTGGGTATGTACTTAGCATAACACTCACTGGCTATAGTGCTATACCCACACGATCACAACGATAGCATTCTCTATTACTTTTATACCCATGTGTGTCAGACTCGGGCCTTTGGGACCTCGTTGGGTACTTTGTTTGCGTGTCTGCTCATCAAGTATGTGTCAATTACATCGCACCGCCATTGTTGACTGAATCACAGGATTTACGCCCCTCGTAATCCTCAATAATTTTTACGTTCAAAATTTCATTTTGGGCAACTCATTGCGTGATTCCATCGCTGTCCTGAATATTGTAAACGACTATACAGTAACAAGATGATTGATAATTCGTCTATCACTTCTAGGCCGATTTCTTTCAGTTTCTTCACTTCGTCAAAGAAATTTGATATATGTCTTCTTTACATCTACCGACAGTCCATTATAGCTCAATACTTCCGTGTCCTTAACAATATTAATCGCTGAAGAAACATTAGATTCTTTTGTCTTTGGTGGTGATTTGAACCTGGGACACTGTTCATTAGTGCTCCGCTGCTCCTTATTTTTGTATTGTTTATTTAAAACTTAAAAAAAGCGTAAACACGACATGATTCCATACATTTATATGATTTTGATTAAAATGATAGAAATTTAAAAGCAAAGTCAATTATTTTATACGGAAATAGTACATTATGATACAAGTGCGGAAAGTTGGCGATTCCTGACGAGTGTGACGTTTGCCGTTCGAGCGCAGCGAAGGTGGCAAATCGAGTAGGAATCACCAACCCGCACGCGTATTATATGTATACTATTTTTTGCAACAATGTACGGAAAGTTTGCAGTATATGCACCAAAAAGAAGCACAATATGGCCGATTGTTGATGAGAACTCATTAAGAATGGACCACTTTGTGCTTGTCTTTTGGTGCACAAACTGCGAACTTTCCGTACAGTGTTGCAATATCGATTATTTCAGTTCAGTTTTAACCCAACAATAAAAAATCCGCGGGTTCTCATAATATTGATGAATGTATTAAGCACATACACCATAGTGTACATCGTAACGTTTACAATATTTTACAATTGTTGATCAATAATTGATTATTGATTGAAATAAACAACATATTTGTCTATTAGAAATATCCTAACAGTTTTTTAGTAAGAGCTAATAGTCAATTGTCAACTAATTACAGCTAAACGGTTATTAAATAATTAATGAATAATAATTGAACAATAATCTTTAAGATACTGTATACATTTACACTATACTTTTTGTACGCATACCATATGGCACAATTATTGGTCATCAATAGATAGTTAACAATTGGTAATTTTAGGAAAGTCCTTGCGGGTGTAGTAAGACTTTATTGCGGAATCCCCGATAAAACCTAAATAGAGCCTAAGTGAAGAATTGTTACTGTGGATGGCGTGATGGAACTTAAACTGTATTTTGTTTCAAGACCAACAAGAGTTGCATCATCCGTATCTCATTTTTCATGTAACGCCTCCAAAAACTAACAGTTTGTAGCGCAAACAATGATTTTGCCATATGCCATGCCATGTTTACGCCATAATTTCTATTTATACGTAAAAATGTTAAATTTTTAACTGTAAGCGTAAGACGTCTTTTCAGATTCTAGCTGTTTCCATATTATTTTCGACCCGCTGAGCTTCATTAGTGAGAACCGTGTTTGCTAATAAATCGCTGAGAAAGGGTTAAGCCACTATAACTTTGAAAGATGTTACAAAGTCTCGCAATCAACGTCTTCATCAAGATAAACTTTCCTTTGAGTTTTGTTCATGAGTATTACGAATGTACAGAACTCGTCCCAATTAATGAGAGGTTCCATGACAGAAATTTTCAAGAAATGGAAAATAAATTACCCATATTCAATATAATTGACCCTTTCGTTACGGCAAGTCCGTTCCGCAGAGCTGACGCCACTGAACGGGGCACCGCGCCGCGAAATGTGCACATTGCTCATTGCATTGTCGGTTTTCGACGTACTTTTTTAAGTTTTACATAACGACATATTTGGAGACTTTGAAATTATTATAAATAATACAATTTCATTCAAAAAATTTTCAAAAAAATGCCGGATTTATCCGGCGCTCGTACACACAGGTCATCGCGTAGATACCGAATATATCCGACGCTCGTAACGAAAGGATTAATATTAAAATACTCCTCATATATAGTTCATTGATAATAGTCAAACGGAAGAATTTATTCGAAAGTTTTATTTTTTAAATAAACATTTTAAAATGTAACAAGCTACCACTCCCCAAAAGATAAATAAGATGCGGTCCAATCAGTAGTAGAATTAAAAAAAAGGAGAATCCTCACAGAAAAATTATTCAGGATTGCTAAAATAAAGTATATAAAATTTATGCGAGAAAGTTCCAGTAATTGTAATTTAAATATACGTAAACAAGCTTGAGAGTAATGAAGCGTAAGCCGAGAAGGGAAAAGATATCATGATTATTTGTTCAGTTAGTAATACGTATCAAAAAATTATAAATAAATAAATCGTATAACCAAGTAACAGCTGCTAAAGATACACAAAATAAAATTAAAAAATAAGCCAAAAGATGAGTGCAATGAAAAGGAAATAAAACTCAAATGGCTCAATAAGTTGAACTAGACAACGCAAAACAAAATGGGAGCTAACGCAGGAGTTCGTAATGTCGTAGCGGAGCCTTAATTCGACAGTGGGAGCGGCGAATCAGGAAGGAAGAAGGGCTCTGGTAGTAAAGAGATAGAAGGGAAAGGAAGGCTTACCAGCAACAAATACTTTTCTCAAAATAAAAATTAGGCACTAGGTACAGTATTGGTGTAGCACCGAAAAGTGATCTCGTGAGGTCTTCCAATATTTACTCTGTCTCGAAAACTGGGCACAGCTAGTAGGGTAGAGGAGGGCGATCTCAGGGGGAACGTTAGCGACCACAATGGTTTCCTAATTATTATCTCGGTGTTGTAGCGGATTACCGACGGAGATCTACAATAAATCGGGAAATAGCCGTTCGATGTCAGGACACTCGATTTAGTTATTCCCTCTTAGCCACCTGTCGTGCAAATTACCACTCCAAACGTGTAACTCTTCCCTTTTAGCCTCGAGACACTGAGGAAGACGCACGTGGCATTTTTGGAGCACGACAGGTAAGCTAACGCATTTAGTCAACTTACAACATTTTATTCAAAATATATCTGATTCATTTTTTTTATATCTTATACAGTCAATTTACCGAGGCAATAGGGATTTTTTTTATTCTGTTACACTATCATCATCTGGAAGCAAATAATCATAATTTAACCATAACCCGAAGGAATGGAAAATAATTGGGACTTCCTATTGTGAGCGAGCTCTAAAGCTAACATCAGACCTGACAAGGATCATTGTATATCATAGAATGGTGACGATGTATATATTTTCCAGTGAGTACGCTGTTTTGTACAATAGATTAATGGCGTAAAAGATTGATATGTAATTTGCGAATTTTAAATATAAGTCTCCTCGTGTTATCATTCTATTCAAGCGAAGGTAGCCATTTTTGTACATTCACAAAAGGACATTGTCGGTATTAGGTTATATGCAATTCTCGATTATAATTCATTAATTATATGAAATGGTATGATATTTAAATCAAATATAGAAGTGATTTCTTGTTATTTTCAATAATAGTTTTCTTAAATTTATTAATCGGGAAGTATCTAAATATTTAACATATTATAGTGTCCTCACAAGATACTTGACTAAAACGCAACGCACACCTCTCGGCCTCGCGCTGAATCCAATTTCTCTCGTAGTGTCTGGTCTTCGAGGATGGTCCTCGATTATCTCCGAGCCAGTGTCCAAAGGGATGGGAAGAAGTGATGAAAGAGTGGAGGGTAGGGGGCTTACACTACTAATCGTGGTCTTTAAACAAAAGATACGCAATAAAGAGTCTAATTCGCAATAATTGGGCCCCAGGCGAGTGGTGTTTTTGAGCCAGTTAGCAGGGAAGAGCCTGTAGCGAAATATTTTTGTTACAACGTACAGATTACTTTAATCATAAATAGTTTTAAAACTTCTGCGTGGACAAGATTTTCTAAATGTCGAGAAAAAATCCAACAACTTGTTTTTATTGTGACTTACACTAACAACAGAAATTAATATATTTTCATTACTTCCCGCGCAAAAAAAAAAGTATTCAAATAATATGAAAAATTGTATTAAAAGTCAAAGTATCTGCAGTATGATCTATTGGACTAATTAATACTGAAATTATACTGTGATGGGTCGCTAAAAAGTATCAAGTATGAAGCAAGTATTAGAGCAAAGATTTTAATATGTACTCTAGTATTCTAGTAATCCCAGTCTCAAGACTCGAGACTTGAGCCTTATACGTAAGACTCGATATTCGATCTAATACTTACTTCATACTTCATACTAGAATCTTTGCTCTAATACTTGCTTCATACTTGATACTTTTTAACGACTCATCGCAGTATAATTTCAGTATTAATTAGTTCAATAGATCATATTGCAGATACTTTGACTTCTAATACAGTTTTTCATATTAATTTAAAACTTTTTCTTGCGCGGGTTATAAATTTATTAGATTTCTCAGAAGACTATATTACGTAACTATTGATCATCGTCCTGCTGGAATTTTCTAAATCACACGAGCTGTCAACAATTATTCGTACAAACTGGCTTACCAAGATACACAGTTTCCCAAATTACCAAAGTTCATGAATATTATGTCCACCACCGCAATATACCAACATATGAATATGTCATCCTGTCTATCGTGAAACAAACAACTAATTAGAGCGTATAATTAATATACATCAACTTAGCCCCTTCAAAATAGAATAATTTGTCAGCCAATCTGTTGTTGATTGGACTAGATTAGAGATGCAGATCAGTAATCCTAACGATTCAAAACCAATACTGAAGTCTAATAGCACCAAACATGAAGTAACTTGCAAAGAAAATTATTATATTTGTTCTTTTCATTTTTATTTATAATATAATTAGTTCACGTAATGGTTTCATCTGTAAAATCAAGAGGCTTCGACTACATTTAGGTGTGAGCCCACGTGCTTGAAATCTTCCTGGTAGCTGTTCGTTCTTAACAAAATGATTCGTGAGCAAGTCGAACCACTGAAAGCTTTTACAATTCTTCTGAAAGGACAGTAGACGAATTAGGCGGAGCCTTTATTTCTTACAAATGGGCCGAAACTTAGTCCTGCCAATGTCCTCGAGGAAATTTCGGTATTTTCCGCTACCTTTAAGAAAACTTTCTCGATTAGATTGTATTTGAACACTTCTTACGCATCTTTTTCTCATTCAATTAAAAGTTCTCTCTTTGGTGATTAACATCATTTTATCACTGTAATTAAACCCTCCGAAAATTATGTACTCTTTCTTCATTTTACCGTCGGAGAATTTTCAGAGATTAGTAGTATGAGCATTTTATATATACATATATAATCAATGCTTTAAATACTTTCGGTATAAATATTTTAATTTCTCACATTAATAAAATAGTGTTTGCATTACCGTGAGTAAAGTTCATGTGTAAAGTTCGATTTTCAGTGCGTAAAGTTTCCTTTTTTTTATACTGTGTGTAGTGAGAAAAGTACACTTTACGCATTGAAAATCGAGCTTTGCACATGAACTTTACTTACAACCGTACAAAGAAAAGCGTATGCAACTCGGGCGTGACTCGTCGTCGGCTCGGCCGGTGACTCATTTGCGACGATTATGACTGAATAAAAAAAGTTCATTTTACACACTAGTTGCATAATATACTATTTTATGTAGATGAACGGATTTGACAAATATTTATAAAAAATAAAACTTTTTGATATCATTCCCTGATTTTCAGTAACTTGGAAGAGCATCTATCACATAATCAACAAGTTCAGTCATCCGGGTAATTGGATATATGTAGGCAAGACTTATGTACTTGGAATATTCCAGATAATAATATCGATAAAATTCGCAAGCAGTCCAACCGCTGCGACCATCTATAATCATGCCCTGAAATCCGAATCCATAATTATTTAACGATAAAAATAAACTATAAGACTATGATTTGCCATGACATTGCTATCATTACTTTAATGATATTCAATTTGAGTTTAGTATAATAGAATATTTTAGATGGAACACGATATTGATTTCCATCGTTTATCTGCAGCCAGTAGAATGTCGAAAATAGATTATATTTCATTTGTCAAAATTGAAGTCTGACGTCGCGGCCGAGCTCTATGACTATTTAACGTTAATTTACGTCCCTCGTTAATTACTTAATCACACGCCCCGATAACAGATTAAGGGGAAATGACTTTTTCTATGTGTGGGTTGGCACACGGACGAGAGCTGGAAGCGAGGAATCTTCGCGTCTAATAATTTCATTATAGAAAACACTGTCGATAAATTTATTACACCAAATTGAAGCCTTCCGATAAAATATATTTTCCTGCGGAATCAAATTTCTTAATTATTTCTTTATAAGTATATAAAATATCAGTGATCATCAACAGTGACGGCTTACGGATCTGTCATGCCGACCAAATGATACCGTTAGCATTCTTTTTTTCACACTCATGGTATTGTTGCACTGAACGACCAATGAGAATCGAAAAGGGGGGGGGGGGGTACGGAGGGAAAGTTTTTACAGACTCCCCCTCCCACACTCCATTCAAACGCGTTCTTATCGATGACATTATTGCAACTTCAATGCTGATTATGTCGAAATCTTATTATGTAGATTTAAAAATGCAAGAATAAGTATTGCTTAGAATTTGCCAAGGAATAAAATGGTACTATTTTGTTTTGAATGGCGAATGCATAAGACACATGATTCGCGCCATTGTACCTACAAATCCCTTGGGAAAGATGTTGAATAAGAATGTATTATGCACATTAATATTCTACCACACCATTTACAAGCGGTGTAAAAATGTACGTCAATACATAAGTATAAAGAATATAACAAGCAGGCAAGAATATTACACACATAGTGCTTACCTCTTCCCAGACTAGTTGCTTGCTTACTCCAGGACGTAGATTCATTATTTTCAGCTCAGCAGCCTTCAGAACTCCATCTTGTGTGAACTCGACATTAGGTTTGCCCTGATCTCCTTCCACGGAGACATTCTTCAAATATCTGTGCATACAACACATAAATAAAATATATTCGTAAAATGCATAAACGATAGCCAACATAACTCACCAAATGAATTAATAAATGTGATTAAAAACAGTGATTTTCTAGATATTTAAGTTCAGTTCAATATATTATTATAACCCAGGTGAAAATCAAATACAGTGCGTCATGAGTTTCGGGACGGTCAAATATTTGTAAAAAATACGCGTTTCAGAAAACAATGCTTGTAATAAATTTTGTAGGGTTCACAAAACGTATTATCCGATGAAGATGATTTGACCTTGGTATAACTTTGAAATGCTGCGTTAAGGTCAACTTAAAAATTGTTAAAAGGAATCCCGATTTAGTACTACATTTTCTTGTAGCTAACCACTAGAGCTTTTCAAGACACTAAGATTGAACCATTTTTCATGAGGAATTCCACCAGGTATGAGTATTCAAACTTTCAATATTGCACAGAGAAAACAAATTTGTTACTCCAGGATGACATCCGTTATCGCAGCAAAAATCGTTAGCAAATATAGTGTCAGCAAAATTGGCTGCTCCTACAGATAAATTTATTTGCTGTGCATGATTTGCTACCATAACCAAACACAATATTCTATGGCAGCAGTAACACTTTGCTGTTACAGCAATAGTATTTTGCTGTAGCAATAAACGAGCTGCTACGGGTTGAAATGTCGTTAGTAAAAAAATTTTCATATCTTTGAATCATTTGCTAGCAGAGCAAAGAGTTTGCTGAAATGTTATTTACTAGCTGCAACAGCTAAATTATTTTTCTCTGTGCGCTGGCATTAGCATTACTCAAAACGTACCGCCATCTGGCGGTAATTGTGAGTAGCAGCGGAAGATTAAAAGTTTGAAGACTCATATCTGGTGGAGTTCTTCATGGAAAAGGGTTAAATTCTAGTGTTTTGAAAAGCTCTGGAGATTAGCTACAAGAATACGTAATATAAAATAAGAGTTATTAATAACAATATTTAAGTTGATCTTAACGCAGCGTTTCAAAGTCATTCCAAGACTAAATAACTTCTACCAAATAATACATTTCTTTGAACCTCAAAACATTTGTTACAGGCATTATTTTCTAAAATGTATATGTTTAAAGATATTCGATCGTTCCTGAACATGTGGCACTCACTTCTGGCACATCTCCTCATTGGAGGAGCCAGCCATAAGGAAAGGAAGGAAGGATGGCACGCACTGTATATGGAAAGTATACAGATCAATAGATCATATATACGTGTCATACAGGATTTTGTCTACATATGAGCTGTATATGAATCTTATTCGAAATTTACATAAATAAGGTAAAAATTGTAAATCACAAACAATACCTTACTGTAGGGAACATCATAAAAATTGAAAAATAAACTGATTTAATTATATTTACTGTATTTAGAAAATTACAAAATCATTTTCATACAATATATATTGAACTAAACAAATATAGTTTCTGAGTCGTAAAAAATTTGTTTATGCTATCTATGTTTAAAAAATTATACCAAACTTGTAGGTATACAATTTTATACCAACAAGAAACATGATTATTTGATCACTCCCGTTTTCAAAACAGACCAGATTTACTAGTAGAGTTATAAATGAGTAAATTATAATTTATTTATATATTTTCATATTATATAAAGGCACTGTAGTTCATTATTCCTTCCTGTCATTATTTTAACGTTATCTAGCTTTTAAAAATGTTAAACAAAAATCATGTTATCCAGTGCTCCAGAACTACAGTATTGTACAAAGGTGTTCGCAATTTTCTTATTGCGTTAGAGCGAAACCATGTTACAGGTTGCAGTGCTATACGAGGGTTCCCGCAATTAATCCTATCGTGTTAAAACGAAACCGTGTTATATAGGATGTCGTGTTGTAGAAGGGCTACCTGTACATAAAATATAAATATTTTTAAAAAATTTATAAAATATGTAACGTCGCGAATTTTGACTGAGAAGATCGGGGTTTGCGCCTGGTTCTCCCTGAGGCCAATAAGTTTTCGTAGGAAAACACTTCGATTGCTAGTTGGGTGTTCCATGCTTGACCACTTAGCGGACATACTTTCGACGACACAATTCACATTTCGCTAAATGCAACAGGAATGAAATTAAATTAGGTAACAGTGTTTGTTATGTTTAAGTTTCATATCTATTAAATTTAAGTTTTTATAAAACAAGCATAATATATCTAACATATACCAGTAACATTTCATAAGGATATAACAAGGATTCATACATCTTTCGTTGTCGGGATATACGTGTTATATCAAACATGTTATACAATCTTGTTACTCGGGTGTAATATAACTGTATCGTTATGTGTTAGATGGACTGGCATCCATTTTGAACATGCAAATTCATGTTCATATCAATTCATACCATTTTGGTTGGTACGCTTGAAGGGCCTAGGGGTGTCGAAAACCAATCAAGATGTAGATTTTTAATTATATGATATATTACATCGATGAATATGCAAGTTGGAAATGACTGAAACTGAAAATCTATGCTGATAAATTTGGTGAATTTGCCACCTCGAATCCTCTATAAAAACGTTGAAAACGTAAAAAACTATCTTATCTAATCCATTATAATACATCTGACGAGTAAGGTAATCCATGACAATTTGGGATATTATAAATATCGTAGCAATCACAAAACATAGCTGCTATATAATTTAGACTATCATGTACAATGTTATATTATCTTCATGTAACTGTTATTTAAAATTCGAATGTTGCTTAAATATAATAAAAGCCACATAACTATAATCTTTTTTTAATTTCATTCCTGCTATATTTAACGAATTGTGAACTGTGTCATCGAAAGTATGTGCACTAGGTGGCAAGACCCGAAACATACAACTCGCAGCTAAAGTGTATCTTTCAAATTTTAAGACGAAACATTATATTATTAAAGCATATTAGTATAACGTACTAGCTGCATTAAAATTTTTGAGCACCTTGAGTGATATCACCAAGGTAAGGAAGGCGGAGTGCGGAACGTCCGATGGGCACAAACGCCTGGTCAGGGAACGAAGGGAGCATGGGGTCCGGTCAGAGGTGGCAGGGGGGCCCTGGGACCAGTCTTCATTTCGACAGTGGTGCGATCGATAATTGCACTAATTAAATACATAGAATTAATTTTGATGGCAAATTAAAAGTGAGTGAGATATAATTATTATCTTCTCGGAGTGTGTACGTTGTACCGTCAACTGAGACAATTTGCAGATCTTCCGAATGTTTGACAGCTGTAGTGCTTGTGGATTATCCAAGCAAGGCTGGAATATATAAATCTCAGATTGTCTGAATGGTTGTTAACTACAGCACTTAGTTGACTATGATGCTCTACAGACCTGTATTTGGAATGGTAACGTGACCCCACACTAACATCCTGACATTATCTTGAATTTTGGAACGATTCCTATATGCATGACGGTTATTCACGTTATAGGCATTGAAACGGAAAGTGGTAGTATTTCAGACCTTAAGAGGAAGGAGGAATCGTAGTAAAGATCAGTATCTCGATCATTGGCAAACGTGAGAAGCAAAGTAGTAAAACACAGATTTCACATATATAAATCTTTTAACCTTTTTATGACAACTCAGAATATCCGTGAATACAGTTCAATAGAATGAAACCGAAAAAAGATAATAAATAGAGAAGAGGATAGACCAGAAAAAACGTTAATGCAAATCAGCGGTGCCGCCAACGCCATCTGGTTATGTTCTTACTAACTATATGGAGTCTAATTATTATTCAAGGTCTAAAATACCTGTATCTCCCAAATCGAACTAATTTCCCAGGAAATATGGTTTTCCAATTTATGTCACTGTTGCGTAGCTACTATTATATATAACAACATAATATTTGTTATAATTGAGGTATAACCCAGCAAACGCAACTTGTTACTAAACCATTGCAAACGTGTAACATGATAAGATAAAAATTGTAATCTTATAGGAATATCAATATAACATAATATTTCTATGTCACTGGCGTAACACGTATACGTGAAATATATTGTTGTCTTATATTCGATCATTAGAGTACGATCACTGCGTATATTATTGAGAAATATTATTTGTTGCGTATATTTAGCGTTTTAGGTCTATTGTGTTTAGTATAAGATCCCTTCCCTCCACCCTTATCTCCCTGTCCCCTCCCCTAGCGCACTGGCTCGGAGACATCGTGAACCGTCATCGTGGACCATCTTCGAGGACCCAGCACCCAGAAAGGATCGAGAGAGGGGCTATGTTGCCGAGGCAGCGGAAGACAGGGAAGGCATGGGCAGTGAAACAACTGATCGAGATCCGTGTGGATGACGCCTGTCCAGCCCGCCACCATCACCACTAGAATGCAGCCCCGGTGCAGTCCCGTCACACGGGTAGTAAAGAGGCCCGTGTGACAGCGGTGGAGCTCGCTTCCTCCAACTGCGCGCACATGCCCGGGAGGATTTTGACAGGCCTAGAGGCTGCTATGTTGCCCGGCGCGCGACAGCCAATCGGCGTACCACCCGCCCGTGAGGCCCTGGATGGAAGGCCCGCCAGCAGAAAGGACCAATGCCCTGCCATACCGGAACTGCCCACCAATGCCGAAGCGCGTAGCTCTCTCGGCCCAGCAAGTCCACCAATCCCCAAGATCCTGAAGGCCCATCGATGGAAATATCGAGGACCGGAAATCGGCAAGAATTCACCACTTTGAGCTAGGGTATCATAGCGATCGAGTGCGGAATTTACGCAAGGGTGCGAATTCGATAGTGAGTGTATGAGTTGGAGAGCGACTTTGGATTATAGTGTGTCAGCAGATTGATTGCGTGAGTACTGCATTGAGTGATTGCGTTCTCTTTTCCTTTTTCCCTACCCTCTCTCTCTTTATTATTTGCGTCTCAGATTTTGTAGGTCCTTTGTGGACGGAGCGAGCCGGCCCGCGTGGACCGGCATTTTTGTGGCTTCTTTTGTATTTCAGACGGGCCCGCCGCCCAAAAGCTCGAGGCCCGTGGTGTATTGCGTCCACCCTAAGTTTAGTACCTTGCGCCCTCTGTGAAAACCCTCCGTACCCTTCCCCTTCCATCACCCCCTTTGTCGAGTCCCATAGCCGAGGTATTTGTAAGTAGTCATTTCCGCGTTCGGGAATCGTCCACCCCGAGATCCTCCCACCTCTCTCCCGGGCTAGCCATGCATTTTGAAATTCGCGTAAACATTCGAGGACCTTCCGAAATCACTCGACGATGATACACCGTTACATTAACTGGCGCCCATTTATGGTTTTCGAGATATCTAGTACCAGTATGCTCTCCTGCTCCTCCTCCCCCTTGCCCACTTCCGTGACTCACCTTCCCATCAGCCTGTTTAAAGGTCCGTTACGACATCGCGTGCTCCCGCGTGAGCCCCGCTTATGATTATTTTGATTTCGTCTTGGTTACTATTGCGTGTTTCTAGAGTCTAGCAAGTTCTTATATTTTGTGTTTCTACAGATTCAGTTATCACATTTCCAATTATCTTCTGTTCTGTTTTTGCCTTGCTTTTATTCTCTATTTCTTTTTTACACCGGCATTCCTGTTAAATATATTCTTTTGATTTGTACCCCGTGTCCTCGTTTCTTTTTGAGACCCTTTCCCGTCTTTGCGATGGCCAATTTGAGTAGACCTCGAGTAAAATAATCTACTCAGCACGTCACAGTACATATATTCTATTATGGGAATGCCCATGGTTTGTCCAGAACTATAGCATATTTGAAAATGGGCCAATTGAGGGCCAACATGAGGCGAATACAGTTGATTCTTTTCAATGGCATTTCATGGGACGTCATTATACTGTTGCTTAGCGCGCTTTTCCGTTAAGTCCGTTAAAACTGTGTTCAATACTAGTGATAAGAAAGGAAGAGACTGGATCAAACATATTTCGAGAGGGAATGTAGATAACTCTACTTACCTCTATTTTTTTAATGGTTAGGTATTTTTGCTGGTTACAGTTTGTTTCAATCTTCATGAAAATTTCTACTATCGATGGTGCAAAATTACAACCGAATATCACATGTCCTTAATTTCAGCCTATGTTCCTATATGTATATTGTAACGTCACTTTTTACGGATTCGCACAAATAAATAACACAGCGAGAAATAGTTAATAAAAGAATAAATTACTGGGCGCCAGGTATTATACCGCTGTCTCCTAAGGACACCCTGGCCAGCTGTTATGTGGTAGTGGGGTCCTGGGTCTGGGAGATAATGATCAAAATCTGAAATGCTGAAAACTGGGAAGGTTCACCCTAAAATTACAACGAAAAGATACTAAAATTTCCTAAATAAAATACGGAACCACAATTCAGCCGGATTTATTAAACGAATCATGGAAAAGAAATGGAACAACGGTTCTTGCATAAAATATACAAGCTTTATATAGAACGTGTAATGATCACTTTATATTTCGCGAAGAATGTAAAGCCTAGTTAAGAGCGCTATAGTCGATATACTCTCACCGCTAGGCTAGTGCCGTGACCTGTCCGGTAAGCGGCAAAATTGGCCCCTTTTGTCAATTGTTGCTTGGCCGAGTAATACCGAACGGGCAGCAGCACTACGGTTAGGCTACCGAAAATCAGGTATGGATTTAGAATCAATTATAGAGGCTCTTCAATTAATTATAAATTACTTCCCATTTTTATGTCTGTTTTTTCTGTTTTGATAATGCAAATAGATAGAGGCGAAAGGGCCATTTTATCAATTATTGCTATTTGACCTCATCCATAGAGTGGAAATATTGGACACGGAAAATTATTCGAACAATGAAACTGGATAAATCGACTAAGGATTGCTGCATGTATCCTGGGAAAGCGACACGTGAGAGCAGAGTACATCACAATTAACTACGATTAATATCAAAGACAATAATTTAACTCAATAATAGAAGGTATTGTGAGTTTTGTATAGTATGGATGGATGAGTGTATTTGTAGGCATGCGAGTGTATAATTTTATGTTGTAAATTTTATAAATATGTTAATTTAAGATGAGAATGTTTCAGGTTCTTGCGATAAATATTTCAAGCTAATAATCGTTTATAATTTCTATATTATTATATAAATATTTAAGAATAGTTGATATTCTTGTTTTTTCTTGTGTTGTAAATATACATATATTGATATTTCAATTTTTAAAATCACTAAATTGTTATAAACGGGACCGTAGATTCCTCAAAATTATTAAGACGTTTCCGCGAACCGATTCACAATATTTACAACAAACACGGGACCGAAATTTAGGAATTAAAGAAATTATTAAGTAGGCCGTCCCGAGGACCTATTGGCAAAATAATATCTACAAATTTACAAGATCCTACAAAATATATCGTACTCGATACAATACTTAAATAAACTCTATAAAATATTCTACGTTCTATAAACTCTACAATACACAAGCAAAAGGATATTATACAGAATTTTAACGTTGGTTAGTGCTAACGTACTCACGATACACTTGCGTTCAGGAAACGACTACGCGAAGCGTGGACTGTATAGGCGGTAACGGAAAACAAAAATATGACCCATAAACGATATTACAGTACCGATCCTCCAACGTGCCACCGATTAGCAATCCACGGATCTAAGACTGATCAGGAATGCTTAAAGCACGAGACTGCAACACGGTTTATCTTCCACTAACGTAGATATGCCCAACTCGCGAAAGCATCACTCGCCGCCTTCTAGTCGCTTCAGAGATCAACAAGACGCAATCTCCTTGATACTGGATCTTTTAAGCGGTTACGATACGCTACAGTAGAGTGTACGAGACGATACAAACCAGACAAAACTAGAACAAGACGATACGAGACAATGCAAAATTTAGAAGACGAATCGCGCCTAGGCTCATGGGCCACACCGTGAGTGACGCTACGAATTTAGAAAATCGGGAACCATCCCAAGAGCCGCGCTGTAATAGATCCCTTAGGCAAATCAAATTGGCGGACACGTCGGCTTTGCCAGAGCGCACGAGATCTTCAGTTGTTTTCTTCCATCCTGATAAAGTAGATCCTAGCATCTTTTAAGTTTAAAATGGCTGCAATGATATTTTCGAGAGGCGAGAATTACATCCATCTCTACTCCCTCGATGGGCGGCTCCAAGCCGTCACCAACTTCCGCATGGCCTCCGGATCGGTAGGATGCTCACCAAATATCCCGCATAATTGACTTCTTAGGGTGTGTACTCCGGTCTGGCTGTCGCGTCACCTCGCTAGCGCGCTACGCCAGTTCCGTAGTTGGCACTCTCGAAGCCCATAGTATTCAAATTTCGACGGATCCCTTCGGATCCTCTTGAATAATATAAAAAAACAAAAAAGACGTTCCCACGAGGGCAGTGAGCATAAATTTAACAAATAATACACAGTCCAATGCCAGGAAATCCCTTCCTCACGGATAGGGCCCCACGACGTGACCGAGAATTGCAGAATTCTACGTTTTATGACGTGTATCCCAAAATGCCACATCACAACATACATATACATCCTAAACAAAACGTAATATCCAAAAGTTACTTTAAGTAGTCTAATGCCACCAAAGTTGTATTTAAGACATCTTAAAGATGACTTCTCGACATATGTGTCGCCTGGAATGTATATATTTTATTATAACGTTACCATTTCGAATTACCCCTTAAATGTATGCCGTTGTAAAACTGCAATATACCGTTCAAATTACCTTAAACTTATTGGTATGTGCTCAATGCATGTCGTTGTAGCATTATCACGTTCAAGATAATACATTTTATCGAGTGGTAACGCCTTTTTTTCCATGGCAAATGTCAAATGTCACATTTGCTTTGACAAAGTGAAGATTCTCGGAAATTTGTCGGGCATCAGAATTGCAGTTTTGTTTTACTGTGTAATAAACCGACAGTCTAAGGTAAGTACATAGAATAACATAATTTTTCTATACAATAACTACAACTTTTATTCGGTACAGTTATTAGTTTTGAGAAATTGGTTTAGGTTTCGTTGGAAATTTCATTTATTTTGATGTTGTAAACCTGCAACTGTATGCCTTTACTATAGAATGTGCCTGCTTACATTAAAATCATGCATTTAAGGGCTAAAATTATACTGGGGTTTCTTGATAATATTTGTATATTATTATAACGAAGCAACTATTTTTGGAAAAAGTCAGATCACCGCAACATTACGGTAATATACTTCGGGTGGGAAATTCCTCGTTGCATTTAACATGCATATACTTACCGTGTTTTATCGCTTATTATAAGCGATTTTATTACTATTATATTACATTTACAAAAGTGTATTTGCTGCGAATTGTCACAAAATGCTAATAAAAAAATGTAAGCTATATAACGATTACAGTTATAAGCCATTTTGTCATGTCCAAACTGAACATACTATCGAGCTTGTGCGGAAGACGTTGTTACAGTTGTGACGTAATTTTTCGATTCATGGTCACAAGGCGACACCGGCTACCGATACAAGTAACGTTCTCGCTCTCTGGTTCCCTTCGAGTTACAACCCTGCTCTGAAACTACGCGCTCTCGGGCTGATTCGTATAGTTACGCCAATGCTCTCGGAAGATTTCGTTATTGTGTAGTCGAGGTCGAGGTGTTCGAATCTGCCGTCTCGATGTACCGAGTTGCCCGGTAGAGAAGAATACCCGACGAAGACGTCTTCACGGACTGGCAGAAGCCCGGGTGAGCTACCGGCGCGCCGCTGGAGATGGGCAAAGGGCTGTAAAGCGGGCGGAAATAGAGTTTCGTTACGGTTAAGGGCAGGTGAGGAACCCCCTGACCCGAGTTAAGGATGTGGTGCCCAGCTGTCACCCGATGCCCTGGAGAAGCGGTCGTGGAGGATCTCGTAGTATACGTACCAATTCGTTAAGGAACGCTCTGGATTGGTTTAAAGGGACGACTCGAGGGAAAGGAAGAGCTATCGGCTATAAGGATCTCGACCAATCAGAATGATTAGTTCACGAATTTGACTATTGTCAAAGCAGTCTGTCTCGGGGCATTACGGGGCACCGACCGAGGTGTCACGAGCTGGCTCGCGCTCCCGTGCTATCTCTTGATAGTGTTGCTAGGTGTGTTTCGATACGGTATAAAAAATTCTCGCTCGTGTAGTTCTCGCGTTGCTCTCGCGATATTCAGGAAATTCTATGGATTTCCTGTGAGTGTTTCGGAGGTGTAGTTCTGTGCCTTAGTGTAGTGCCCATCCGAATGTCCTCTGGATACGGTTCTCGTCCTTCATGGATTAGCTGCACCAGTTCCAGTGAGGACTCCCAATTTATTAACTGGTCAAGGGATTTCAATTTGATACGTCCGATTCGTTACATTACGTTCTCGATTCGTTGCTATCTGTATCTAGAAATATTTGCCTGACGCTTACTTCGACCCTTTCTAGCTCAATCAAGCAGCCTGAGCGGCCGTGGATTTCCGTAACCGTCTGTTTCCGTTCGTGCATCCAATTGCGTTTGCTGATTTTATGCCATCCCAAACATCAGCACCTACGGTTGCCTTTCTTGATGTTACGCATAACCTATCCTAACCTGTTCCATCCCAAGTTCCAGGTCATACTGGCTCGTCAGGTCCCGGTGAAAAAAGAATTGGCTGGCACCCGCCTGGCTTGCGGATGCATGAGCTAAGGGTAGACGGCCGAAAGTAACCTAGGTTAGTTCTCGGATTTTTCGTTATGGGTGTCGGGTTAAGAAAGATACGTTACACACTATATAACTTGAAATATACTGGCGATATTGCCTATATTTGGTCATTAATTTAGTGTAAAATGTTATAATATATATCATAATAAAACAAGTATATCGTAATACCTACCTAAAGAAGGTGTCCCCTGTATGCCAACGTGACTCCCCAATTCCTTCGCAGCTCAGTTGCGTATTTAAGCTCAAGTTCCGGTTGCTTGGATCGTTAACAAAGTCTTCCACTCCATATGCGTAAACTTTGATAGCAGTTGTGATTTCGTTCACCAGACTTGTACTACTCGTATCGAAGTGGACACCTGCAATAAAATACAATCTTATATGTGGGAACTAAAACATTATCGATTGATCAACAATTCGCGAATCGATTAGCGAAACTAATTTGCATAATTATTACTGAGTCTCTTGTATTTGGCACGAAAGACGATAGAAACTCTTAGTTGATCAAATTAACTTTAACTCTCATTAACTCAACATTAATCCAGTCAATCATGAATTGACAATCTAATTTCATTGTCGAGTTAATGTGTAAATGGACTTAGTCAACGTTCGCTCGACTAAAAGTTCCGCTCCTAGGAAGGAACTAACCTAGCATGTTGATTTAATAAGTTACAATCGAAGTACAATAGTCTTGTCTGCTATTCGAATATTAAAGGGGATAGAAGGATCGTCAGGATCTGAGTCCCTTCATATCCTTTCACCTGTGTCTCAACGATTTATCGAAATATATTCTAAAATCGCCAGATAAAAAAGCGAGACTCGTGATAATATCAAGTTAAATGTATGAATACATGAAAGCCAGAATCAATTGTATGGTCCACGTTAATCATCTTTTCTTCGCTTCTTTAGCGCGCATGGAAACCTGACAAAGTGACTGGCCCAAGCTACGTTAATTTATGTAAATAATGTTATAGTCGCACAAAGGCGATGATGCGAGCGACGATTTATGGTTGCCGGAGCATGCCCTAATTCTGTCAGCTAGAACCTCCCTGGAGAAATTAAATATCTATCTCACTAATTGCACGGACAGCTATAATTACCGAGAAAAAAGTATATCAAAACCTGTAATTCTACCCCAGGAAATCTTGTTATACGCTGCTTTCCAATATCCTCGCTTACCTCGTGAACCACAAACACGAATTAGTTCAAGTGGCTTAACATAATTTCCATGGTCAATTGATGCAGTTTTCTGTACAATTTCCATTCTTTTTCAAAAGCGTTTCTATTCGAGCGCTATCTTCGACCTAAAAACGGAGGGTAGTACTGCCAAAATGTAAGACAGTCTTATCCTCCGAATAACCAACTGCTAACTTCGTTGAAGTGATCTCTGAGAATCTCGCTTAGTTGGTAGTAGCCCTGGGCTTCGTTGTAACGAAGAAAAAACCAGAATCTGGTTCTCCCAGTATGATTTTCAGAAAACTAAATAAAGCACTTTTGTGCCCTGAAAACGGAGTTTTCGTATCCAACGACGAATACAAGCTGCAAAGCTATGGAGCTATCAAACCGTAGCATCTTTTCTTTCACTCTCCCCTACACCGTTAATCTGGAAACAATGCAGGCTATGGCTTCCATACTGGGATCCGGCAACAAATCCAGTCCCCTTCAGTTTAGAGCTTTCCCGAGAGGACACACCGTTCTTTTCTCAAAATATGGTAGACCAGCATGAGTTTGGACATTGGTTCCTTAACTCAGTTCGATCGCTATCATCAACTCGAGAAGTGTTTCGGTGTCTTGTATGTACATCTAAAGATCAAATATGCTATTCTATGAAAAGCTTCTGATTCCAGGAACGGTTCGATAAAGGTCTCACGCTCACTCTTCGAAGTATTTGGATCTCCTTAACCCGACGGCATCTACGTTGGGTCATAGAGGTCCGGAACATTTTTAAATAAGTGAATGTGAAAAAGTGTTATCATCGTCTGGACAGATAAACTATTATGCTACTTCAAAGACCAACAATTCAAGTTCCTTAAATTAAGGAAAGCCCTCAAGGAAACTCTCCAACAATGGAAACACTCCACAGATGCCAATTTTCATTATCATTGAGTGAGGTAAATGGCATAGCTGGACGCTTGCGAAACTTTTTGCGACATTAAGGAACTCTCCTGTCAAATTGGTTCACCACATTCGCAGTAAAACCTCTCTATTAGTCTAAAGAGTGGCTAGACGCAGGTCATACTTATCAAGTAATCAAGAGACTCGGTCGAGCCTCGCGCCAAATATAGGTAACCGGCTGTACAGGGCACGGATCGCCGAAACTCTTTACCCAAATCAACTCTTACACGTATGCCTGTGTTTGGAATCAAATATATTATGAACCACTGTAGATATGTGAGAAATAGTTATTGGTATATTTACTATACAAATTCAGGATTCTGAATTGATTGCCACCAAGATCAATACGATTAGTGTTCGAGATCAGGGCGTATTGAGGTGGCGAGCAAGATAATTTTATTTCAGTACCGTGGTCGTCGTTCTCGCACGTCCATTTACTTTTCTACATAACAGATGGCGCTGATTAAGATACGCGATTGAGTGTTGGGCCAAGTAAAGGTAACCGGCGGTACAGGGAATGCGATAAAGCAAGTCATGTAACTGAACGTCATTAATGGCGTCCTGCTTGTGAAGATCGTGCTATGTGGTAAGAGAGGAGAGCGAGCGGTGACTATTTGCGTACCTCGGCCTGTGCGTGCAAAGGAGGAGAGCACTATGGTGCCAACGAAAGGCCAAACCTTGTGAGAGCATTAATGGCGTTATTTTGCCGACTCGTTCGCACTAATGTTGTGCGAAAAGGACGCAACGAGAGATCCTTTGGCATTTCGCTTACACTATAGTACACTCTTTGTTGCGCTCACGGTCTGACATATGTAAATAATCATGCACACTCTCCTCTCTTACTTTTACTGCACGACGTCTACAAACTGGAGTGTAGAAAGTATAGAAGTAAGAAAGTAAGAAACAAAGTATAGAAAATATATTTATGGTGTCTTTAAACATAGTACAGATCGAACACTTAAATATCCTCGATGGTTGAAAATATTATAAATAATGTTCAACACCCAATATAGATAAATTGAAAAAAATTCTTTTATAGAATTAGATCACTTATCAAAACTATGTCTATGACGTTAAACATGTTTTCGCATTTCAACTACAAAGCGAGGTATTCAGATGTTAAGTTTTTTTTCAGCACGCGTATATGCGATCGTGCGTGCGTGTGTGTGTGTGCGTGCATGTGCGTGCGCGTGCGTGCGTGTGTGTGCTTCGACATAGTTCCCCATATTTTAGGTGAGGAGCTTAAGATCCAGGGTGTACTGGCGTTCCTGTCCGTAGTTTCCTATATCTAGGCTGTAGTTTCTTGTACCTTATTAAACGAGCCAGTTAATCGAGCCCATCCGACACAAAAATGTTGTCATATTGTGACGTGTGTGTATCTTTAAAAGATAATTCATAAAAATTTGACCACCTAATTTTCAGTCATATTATGCTGCTCAATTGTTTTTCGTTTAAACAAAAAGCATCGAATATCACGCAAAGGTTCTTGAAGCTTAAAATCTAAGCTCCGTTTGATCTCAAAATTAATTACGTGAATGAGCTATTCGGGGGGAGGTAATTAGGAACTGTATCCATTTGTATTGAAATAAATGAGTATGTGTTAAAAATCTCTGTTGCTCTATCTCGTACTATGATGTGATTTTACTTGATCTATCTCATCCTCACATTCTACAGTAGAATTTTTCTCTGATTGGAAAAATTATGTATAATATCATCTGACTTAATATTTCTCAAAGATAACGAAGGAACATGATAAGTCGTGGACTAAAGCTAATGAAGGTGGATATGTTATTATTACAAATTTTATACGACAATTTGAAAAAAAAAAAGATGAAATACAGGTCGAAAAGAGTGAGTCAACTGCATATCTGCTATAACGCAGTTTGATGATGTTTATTTTATCTTTAACGTATTTTATTTAGCTTTGTTAACTATTTGAAATAACATAGCTGGATGAAATTTTAACATGCAATATTAGTATTAGTAAATTTCTTTATATTTCCCAATTATTTATGATTGATTATGTAATCCTTCCAGCTGAATCACACTTTGCATTGAATACTACATTATCATTAAGGATTCAGATATATCTTTATGCACTTTTAAGGAAAACGGGGTTACATGTATATTAAACTTAAATGCTTCTTAATTCTTCCGGCAATGCAATATATTTTTCTGATGACGGACGTCATAATGAATTCTCACTTCAAATCCGTAAAGATTTGTAACTGCAACGAATTCACGTTTATTTCACATCAATGCAAATTTCGTTTACCTAGAAATTCTTTAATACAGGGTGGCCTATAAAACAAAAACTCCTTAAAACTCTTCAGTCTTTCAGTGGCCACCCTGCATAACATAACGAACAAAAACTTACGAAAAATACTCGCCAAGTACAGGATTGCTGTGAATTCTCCTAACAAAAAATATTGTCTACACGTGCCCTGTTCCTCTTCCCAATGACCTACAAACGGTAGCGCTTCGTGGGTGAAGTGTGTCACGCGCGCGGGTCCTCCGACATCCGCGTGCGTGCTGGATTTCGCCTGCGGAGACATTTCGCTAAACGCCGCCTCAGCGTTTAAATCCCCCTCGTTCCATCCAGGCGGGCCTGGGGATCATCCTGGACGCCCAATCGGAACAAGAGTGAAGTCTGTATAGTTTTTACACTCATGAGACGACTTCCTGCCTTCCTGTCCGAAAATTTGGTTACGATGCTCGAGTGAAAATGAGTACAGTGGGAAGCAAAAAGTGAAGTGTAAAGAGCAGAACTCAGACGGATTTGGACTAGCCAGTATTATAGAACAGATGTAACAGTATGTAGGTCAGTAATCTACAACTAAGCACCTTTGTAAATATGAGAGCGAGTGTGTGTATGTGTATGTGTGTATATATAGGAGTGTGAGAACGATAGCCGTTATAGAAATAAAGAACCATCTTGTTAATACACCAATATCTCGTGTCACTTATACCTTGACCTAATCGAGAGACCGGACGCGTACGGGACGGAACCAGAAGCGCGTGCCTAAATGAGTATATAAGTTTCGAGAATTTAGAGCTCGGAATGTAACAATGGAAATCACATTATAATGCCAAGTACATAAGTCACTAAAAATCTGTTTATCTGCATATCGAGTACAACTTTGCGGGACCGTGCAAAATTTGATATAAATTTGCGCTCATTATGTCAGTGTTCAAACTCAAAAGCAACGTCAACTTTCTATATAGAACAATAACTTGTAAAAAAATAACGACGATAAAAGGATAATAGTCTTACAACTAGTCTAGTCTTAGATAGTCTTAGAATACTATTAGTACGTTCAAAGTAAGTATTTTGGAATCCCTGGCATGGACTTGCGAAGTAGTGCTCGATAAGGAATCACTTAAATTTTTATTAATTATTAAATGATCATTGAATCATAATTAAATAAGAGAAGCAGTGGTAATATAAAAAAGTAGCAAAAACGTTATAGGAAATTTTTTAAATATAATTAGAATTATGGATTAATCCTAAATCATATAACAAGCAGATATATTGGAGGATTTTTACATGGGTATATATAGGTAAGGCGCGAAATCACTGTCCTCGTATCTTTAAAGTTTCCGTTTTTATTTCGTCCGATCTTTACAGCGTTGTGTCCATTACTGACTCGTCCATCTCTCTCACACTCATCCATCCACACGCATACGCACACCGAGACATTCGATTCTATAAGCCTAGGATGAGCAGTCTAGGCTTGTCTATTATTATTTTTTCCATCTATCACGCTGACCTGGCAAGGCGACTAAAGTTTAGAATCCTACAATATAGTGACTTATGTACTTGGCCTTAACAATATGATTTCAATACTTTTTGTTAGATGAATTCACAGCACTCATGCACTTGGCATAATTTTGTGCACATAACTGTTTCTTGGAGGGACATCACATGTTTTTGTTGTTCAACCGGATATATTAACACTAGGTTTACGGAAATTTCTTTTGTGAACGAAAACGGACATTTTCTTTAAAAAAACAACTTAAAAAACAACGTAATTATGCACTTTTAACTTATAAATGAAATTATGATACATATATTTATATAAAACTTATAATAATTAACATTATTATACCTTTTTTGTATCAGGTTTTTCCAACGTAAATGCGTAGGACCTAACATGTGACGCCGTCTTACGCACTTCGGATTTGAGATATCGGGTTCGAAGTACCACCGCTGCATTAGTTATGTTTATTTTTGACGTTTACTTTCTTGCAGAAATATATTCTTTATCACGTTTACATTTATTAGTGCAGTAAGGCTTTCATAAGTGAAGCCAATTTACTAGCACAATGCCTATTTTAGGATGGCGTCAGATTCACGCATATCCATAGAGATAGATGCACCACAAAAAGAATTTCAAAATTAGAAAGCTTTGAAGAAGATTATTTTCGATATGAATTGGTATCATTAATTAGATAAAAGTCAGTATAAGTGGTAGAAGTAAAATGTAAACGGTTTCTGTAAATTTCCTCATGAATCTTGAAATACGTCAAAATATCGTGCCCCTTAAACCTGATGTTAATAAAGTTCTAAGCACTTAAATTTATATTGTTACATATATATAATGTAAATACGTTGTGATATCGCTAATCAGAAACATATATTACCCTATCGAGGAGAGTGTGCAGGATTATTTACATACGTTAGACCGTGAGTGCAACAGAGAGGGTACTATAGTGTGAGCGAAACGTCAAAGCGTCGATCGTTGCGTCCTCTTCGAACAGCAGAAGTGCGAACGAGTCGGCAAAATGATGCCGTTATTGCTCTCGTAAGGTTTGACGTCTCACTGGCACCATAGTGCTCTCTCCTTTGAACACACCGGCCGAGATACGTAAACAGTCACCGCTCACTCTCCTCTCTTATCTCAGAGCACAGCCTTCACAAACAGGACATCATTAATGACATTCAGTTATATGACTTGCTTCATCGCCTTTCCTGTACTGCCGGTTGCCTTTACTTGGTTCGACTCAACCGCGTATCTGAATCAGCGCGAACTGTTACGGAGGAAAGTAAATGGGCATGCGAGGACGACGACGGCGGAACTGAAATAAAATCATCTCGCTCGCCAACTCAATACGGCCTGATCTCGTACACTAATCATATTGATCTTGGTGGCAATCGATTCATAACCTTGAATTCCTATAGTGAATGTATCAATAACTTTTCTCATATACATATAGCGGTTCATAAGATATTTGATTCCAAACAAATGTACAAGAATTGATTTGGGTAAAGTCTCGACGATCCGTGCCCTGTACAGCCACATGTCTGTACTTGGCACAAGACTCGAACGAATCTCTTGATTATGTGTTTCTTGTAGAGTGTTTTTCATGGTTTTCAAGAGTGACTTGACCACTTTGCGAATTCTGGTGGCGTGCACTATAAAAATATATGTAAATAAGTTAAGCAACCTTTCGCATCTTTAGATGAAGATAATATATGAATACGTCTGATTTTGTTTATTTTCCATGTGAATAAGATTGATAAATTTCGTCTATTTAAGGCTATTTTACTTTTCATATTCCTGTATGTGTTTCAAGTAACAGCTGATTAGTTTCAGCAATTCTCTTTTTGACCTCTGCATGTGACCAGTCAAATAAATCTATCATCTTTTTTCATCAGTAGTAAAGAAGAGTTTTCGTCTTACGCCATTGGAAAACAAATGTTCCATAAGTAAATCGAATCGCCATAGTCTTAGAGTCGAGAATGGTCGCACGATTTTATTCCCCATTTGAAAAGCATCGAGTCGGAGTGTGTCAGACACTATATGCATTTACTCCCGCGTTAAATATGTAACTACCAAATTGATCCAGATAATAATATGGCAAAATATAATTGAATGATTGGCCGAACTTACCTAAGTGCACCTGACCTAATGGTTATCGAAGACGAAAAAGATGACTAGCCGGTAATGGTAAATGACAAGAAAATGCGCAGTGTGAAATCTTCTCCATCTTCGAAACTGTGTTTGATCGAAACAATCCCTAAAGAGATTACTACTGATTTGATCTATTCGACGGGAAGACTCACGTAATTCCGATCGGATTTCACTTAATTAAGTATGTCCAATCGTTCGACTTTATCTATTGTGGTGCAGGTATACGCATCACACATATAATGACAAACCTCCCCAAAGACCGTCGGAAGTTCTTTAGCAACTTGCCATCAATCTTGTGTTTCGATGTGTCCAGTTATTTGCGGCTCATTTTAGTTAGATGAACGGTGTAGTATCATGAAAAGATAATTGAAAAGGACGTCGAATCAATCTCGATTCAATAACAACCGAAGTTACGTATATTCCCCAGAGCACTCGAATTTTTCTTGAAATCTGACGCTATCGTTGAACTAAAATGACTGTAAAACTTATTTTATAACAATGAGGTTCAAATCAGAATTTCAAATAAATATAACTGTAAAAGTATAAATATGATTCGGCATCGTGTAAATGTAAATTATCAGCCAAACCTAATATTCCATGTTAACCGCTTGAGTGCTATGGGCGCTTATAATATCCCCCAAAAAACACTTACCTGTAAAAAGCTACGCCAAGTACAGGAGTGCTGTGAATTCCGCCAACAAAAAATATTGAAATCTTATTATTGAGGCTAAGTATTTAAGTCACTACGTGTTTGCCAATTATATGATCTAGTACTGGCCCATAATTTTATTTGTGTTTTCATAATTTCCTATAACGTTTTCGCTGCTCTTTTACATTACTACTGCTTCCGGTAGTTGATTATGATTTAATGGTCATTCAAAAATGTATGAAACTTCACGTGATTCCTTATCGAGTAGTACTTGGCGGGTCCATGCATTTCTTGATATAAATTTTCGTTCATTATGCCAATCATCAAACTCAAACCCAGTGTCAACTTTCAATATACAGCATATTAACAATATCTCGTGAAAAATAATCACGGTAAAAGCTTAATAACAAACAAATATTTTTAGCATGCTATTAGTACGTTCAAAGTAAGTATTTTGAAATTCCTGGCACGGAAAATAAAGGAGCATATACATATAAAAAATTGCAACAATTAGCGAAGAAAAAGATTTTTGTAATTTAACCATGTCGTGAGGCAGACATGAACCCCATTGAATATCATAAGGTACAAACAATAATTTTTTTAAAATCAAAGTCACCTACGAGAAAAGTTTCATTTCGTAATCGATTCGAAAAAAAGTATATCTTATTCTACCTATAGCAAATAGTGAAATTTCATATGAAATATCATGTCCATGCATCTTATCAGAAAAACATGAACTAGTGAGATTCTATTAATAACCTCAATCTTTGTGCACAGTATGCATTAAGGGGCTCCAGACCACACATGTACCATTACAGTAAAATACCAACAAAAATTGCAAGGAACAGATTTTTAACAGAAATTCTTTCCAAAAACGGAGTGCACCGCACATTTTGCAATGTTAGCAATTATTTTGATACCCTCTTTCTAATAATCAATAAAAAACTGAAAATATAATCCAATCCGAAATTGTTGGCATTTTTCGAATTCACATAAAAACTTTCAGGTTGGATTACTCTTTCAGTTTTGGGTGGTGTCGAAATCATTATTACCTTTGCAGAATATGTGCTAAACTCTGCTTTGAGAAAAAGAAACTCTTTCAAAAGTCTTTCATTTATGATTTTCATTGACATTTTATTCGGATGGTAATGAGATTTCTGGAACTCCTTAAATTCAAGTTTTACAAATGCTTTTATGTTCTTTTAATAACAACATGTCGCAAGAAATGTAAATAACCCGAATCGAAAATATTGAACTTATTTAAACCTCAGAATCCTTTATTCCTTTGTGCCTCAGATTTGCCAACACAAATTTAGTTCTCATTTACCTCCAAGAGATCCTCACAGTTCAGATGGACTCAATAGAGCCTCGATGTTCTTTGAATTTTTATAATAAAATTAAACCTCGAGATTCTCTAAACAACATAAACGGTTATTTACGTTTTTCTATATTTATAATAATTCAAATGAAAGATATTTTTTCGACGATTAATTCTAGAAAAATTATGTTTCGTTTTAAACTACAAATAAGTTTTATGATATTTAGGATCCGTTGAGCTATATGATTTGAAATAAAAAGAGTATTCAGCTAAAAATGATTATTTCAACAAATTTAAATAAAACGAATACCTGTTATCAGTTTTCGGTAATATATTGTTTTAAAAATGTTACAATTTAATTCTGCAGTCTTTTCTAAAAAATATAGAAAAATAGAAGAAGGATCTCGGGGTCTAGTTGAAATTTAAGTTATGAATTGCAATTAATGTTCTTGAGGGTCAAATGAGTCCTAATCTCGATTCTCATTAGAACCTCTAAGCTCCGAAGCGGGACAGTAACGAACTTTCAAGATTCAAATGCGTTATCTTTCACTCGGTATTTGCTTATTTAAAAAACTTCATATAAGCCTGAAGAACCTCAATACATTTTTGAGGTCTAAAGGTTTCAATATTTTCGACTCGGAGAAATGTCCTGTAAATTTCTGTTCGCGTCGTGTCACGGGCGACAGACGTTTTACCATTGGCATGGAGCGTTTTGTTGGAAATCGATAAATAGCAATCACAGCTAGCCGCTCGACTCACAATCAGAGCTTTAGCAGTGATTACCTTTTCGTTGTCTTTTATCAAGCTTTTGTTCGCTTGTCAACCTTTATTTTTACTGAACGTATCACTTGTATCTCGTTCTTATACTAAACTATTAACACTTTATGAGTGGTTGAAACTGTATTAATTAACGCTCAGGACCGCATGTTATTTATCGACACTGTAATTGTTGTAAAATTTTAGAAAAATTTTTCTAATTTTTTTCTTATTTGATCATACTATATGGAATTTTCAAAACTTGTTGAATATTGTTTGCTTTACTGAATTATATTTCAAATAGTGATTCTCTTCAACTGTGATTCACTAACGGTCCTACGCTTGGGGTCAAATTTTCGTGTTGGTGTGGGACCGGTCTTTAAGATGTTCAATTAAATGTGTGTACTTGCTTTCGACACCTAATTTCACATGTTTTCATGAAACTTCTAATTCAGGAATATTTTAATAGATTAAAATTGTGCTCATTTCTGTTGATTTAAATATATACTGTGACGACACCTTTTACAATAACGCATAAATAAATGGCACCCCGAGAAATAATTAATAAAATGCTCGACTAACTGGGCGCCAGCTATAACCAGAGTTACACCGCTGTCTCCTAAGGATACTCTGGCCAGCTCTTATGCGGTGGGATCCTGGGTTTAGGAGACAATAATAAAAATCTGAAAAGTAGGGAGGTTCACTCTAAAAATTACTGAAATTAATTTATACAACGACGAACTATCGGAACCAAAAATCCGGGGATGGATTCAATTTATTTTAAATAGAAAATATAAGAACAATGTGATTGAATACAAATAATCAGTACGGAAAACAGATCGAGATGGTACAGAACGCACTGGGATATTACCCGAACGACATTATACAATCCAACATACAATACGATATAATAACGGTACGATAAGAAAAGCTATGATAGTGACTCACGCACCCATGTGCTAGGGAGACGATTCCGCGAAACGTGGACTGAACGATTAGACGCAAAAACGGAAGAATAGATAGAAGGAAATGAGAGACCGATCCTCTGTTTGTCATAGGATTAGCTATCCTTGGACACGTAGCGATTAGGAAAGCGCACGATAACGCGTAAGAATACGTCGAACAGAAAAGATCGGTTGATCCCGTGAGTTGAACGAAAGCCAAAATACCCCTGAGCGTCACTCTGAAAAATCGTACCGGTTTTCTGTGTGTGTTTCAGAAATGCAGGGCTGTGCTCTAATGCAATACCCATCTGAGTCTCCTCGGGATACAGTTCTCAGATTTCATGGATTGCCTGCACAGCTTCGGTGAGACTCCCAATTTATTAATTTGTGAAGGGGTGTCGATTTTACTTCCCCGATTCATTCTCTCACGTTCTCGACTATTTGCTCTGTATTTCCAGCACTATTTACCTGACGCTTACTTCGATCCTCTCTACCTCAACATAGCAGCCTGAGCGGCCGTGCATTTCCGTACCCGTCCGCTCCCTTCGTGCATCCAGTTGCATTTGTAGATTTTACGCGACCCTAAAGATCAGTACCTACAGTTGGGTTTCTCGATGTTAAGCGTCCCTAAAAATCGACGGGATCCGTTAAGCTACCATCTATTCTGATAGGTTCCGTGAAAGCTCTCGTTTTGGCGGAGCTGGAGTTGTTCTACCCCGAATTCCAGTTTGTACCGGCTTGTCAGTTCCCGGTGACAAAAGAATTGGCTGGCGCCTGTCTGACTTGCGGAGGCATGGGTGGCGGCTGGACGTCCGACGGTCACGTAGGTCAGTTCTCGGTCTATAGCTATCGGTTTCGAGTTAAGAAAATACGTTTAAATTCCTTTATATTTATTGTGACATTAATTTTAGACACCACAAAAATCCCGATTTGGTACCCGTATGCTTTTGATCACGGGAGGCAGTAACGTCCCACGGGAGGTAAAACGCAACTGTACCGTCCAAGAACTCCCGGGTCCCAATTATAATATTGAACGAGGTCAAGCTAAGTCCTATCTGCACGATAATTTCATGCGATATGCTGAACCACCGTTATGCCGAAGGTCGAGAAGAATCCTGCTCCAGTTTCGCCAGGAGGGAGCTGCCTACGACTGTGCCAGGAAGCGTGGAGGATCGTCATCGCCAGCAGACACCTCCACCCTGCCACGGTAGACACCGAATAAAGTAGGGAATCGACTCGACGAGAATATCGCCATGGACAGACTATCGTCATATCAGTCCCGGTCCCGGTGCCAAGTTAATGGCATAATACCAAAGAGGGAGCTCAGGGAAATACCTTATTCGAGTCACGAGAAAAGTCGATATACGCCAATAGTATAGTGCGTAGACTTTAAGGGAACGTAGATTTCGCGGACCATCCTTCCAAGTATCCTAGTGGAACGATCATATGGAGGCTCTGATTAATATCTACTCTATTAAAGAGCATCTCGCGCTGGCTAGTAGTCAAATAGTTTCGGATCGTTTAAGAAAACTAACGAATTAGTCCATTTACATGTTTCGTATATTTCGCGCGTAAGCCCTGATTGGCAGAAGACTTCCGCGTAGACGATTGGCCCAGTGGGCCCTACTAGACTTACCGTGAGGTAGCTAAACCCGACTGGTAAGAAGAAGAACTCCTCGAGCGCCATTCTTGCGTTGACAGCCGTCTCGGCCGGTGTGTTTAGAATAAAGCAGAGCGTATCGTAATTGTTTCGACATTGTATCAGTCAGGAAAAGCGTCTCCGCGGCAAAAGGATGATTTAAGGTATTATGTCGGGAGATTCTACAAATTTTTTGGTAACATACTCATTATCGTCCCAGTCTTGGCTGAGGAGGAGATCGCGTATCGCCAGAGATAAAGATTTTGTGCTTTAGCGTGCACTTTTATGTTACTTCTCATTGTCGTTAGTAATTTCTAATATTCTCGGCGATCCTCGAGAGTTATCATAAGAACCCCCTGAATTGCGCGTCTCGCACGTTCGTGATATAGAACCTTTGTCGAATACTTTAAGATCCTATCTTTCTTGTTCCACCGCTCTTTGCTTTATGTGTTCTATTTCACTATTGCCATGTATATTTATTATATATCTTATTACCTATTTTGTCTGTTTATATTTCTATTATTGTATTAACTTAATTCTAATTTGTAATTCTCGCTAGACCTACTCTTTCTATCAGCTACTCGATTCCGTCTGTATAGCGTGCGTTACGCGAGTCGTACGAGTCGTTTCGTCCTTCGCGTTTCGGTATTGTAACGAATATGCGTGTCGCGAAGGCACCTCGTAGTCTCGAGCCCTATAGGTCACAGAAGTATTGTATATCGTTTATTAATTTACTTCTCTTTGTTTCACATGTCTCACAAGAACCTTGTATAGCGTGTAATAGTTCTGGTATTAGCGTATATTGTTCACGTGTCCTGTGTATGACCTCGTCTCGCGTGATTCATTATTCTTATTTGTTTTCTCGTTTGTTATTATTTTGTTTGTTAATCTGAGCTTCATAAGTCCCTTATAAAGGTCCAATCGTCATTGTTACCGAATTTCTCGTGGTTTCTCAATCTTTTTTCTTTTCCCATCTGTGCGTGTCCCGCCGCTCTACCATATCTTTCCGTTTCTTTCCTACTAGCCGGAGTCCTCTTAATTTTCTTGGAATTTCGTTTGTCTCGTGACGCAACGGTACGTCTGGCGCCTGTTCGACATTTGTACTAATACGAACTACTTTGCTTCTGTTTTCTAAGGAAATCTTAAAGTACCATCTTTGTGGTGCAATCGGATTGTCACGCTTGGGACAACGTATGGGAAATTGTATCTCAGGAAATACGTCATAATATATACATACAGGGTGTCCCCTAACACCCGTTGGAGGTTTTAACGATGGAAAGTGGAGGATATTTCGAATAAAAAGTTTTTCTTTCATTTTTTTTTTCTTTCCGATGGCTATTTACCAAATTAGGAACAAATGAAGTCGACCAATCACAGAGTACGCGGGCACCACGCGCAGTTTTGGTATAACATGCCCGACGTCCTGCTCACTCTACAATCATTTGGTTTCTTTTGAAATTTGAATGGAATTACTTATAAGTAAGTTTATTAAGGACAAATTTATAAATAAATAAGATCATTAACTGAAATTGATTAATAAATAAATTAAATAACAGAAAATGACATTAATGAAATTGTAATGCGGTTGGATGAACAATTCGGGAATCAGTAAGAGAGTGGAGAGGTGTCGGTGTCGGAATAAAAATCTCTTTCTAGTTATTAAATAATGTTTCATTTATAATTATTTACTTATTTTTAGAAAGACCGATTGACGTCGGCTTTGAGAATCGGGTTAAAATTGCAGAAAAATGAGTTACATCTGATAGCCCGGTTTCGTCGATCCCCAGCCATGTTAAATAAAGGGATGTTCAGGAGATGCAGACATATGTTGAACCCGAATCGTCAAGGCGACATCAATCGGCCTTTCTAATAATAACTTAATATTTATACGTAAATAATTATTTATTAACTAATGTCGATTATTATTCCGACACCATCTCCTCTCCACCCTTTTACTTCTCGCGTAAATGTTCATTCAACTGCAAAAGCATAATCTTTTTTTTTTCCGATATTTATATTAACACATTGAATACTATGCCAAATTTACATGGATTGCTTGTGGCGTCAACATGAGTTTTTTATTACACGATAAATATTATATTGAAATATTATCTACAACTGATAAGTTGAGGTGTATAATCATGTTTAATAAATTTATTTTACCGGGAGTCACCGGTGACCCCCGTGGCACTTAAAACGCATTTTTTCGATTTCGGGCAATTTTCTTATTTTTTACGATTATCAGTTGTCTCAGATTATTTATTAAAGTTATTTAGCAACCGTTGCACTAGCTTATTATTGTCGAGTACCTCCAACAATCAGGTAAGAACGTCTATTATATTATACTTTTGCACGTTACAAAAAGTTTTGCATTTCATATCTTTTATTTCATTTTTTAATTAATCCTTAAAATTGATATGACTTCAAATAAAAATTATGCGTCATGTAATTCATCTGACGATACATTTTTACCAAGTCCCTCCGAACGATGTCGAGTGCTATCAGATAATTAGAAAAGTTCCTCGAGTAGTTTATCTGACATGATAAGGACACCCTGAGTACGTCGCCTTCAAATTGAGTCCGGCAGTGAAAATGAAGTTGAAGATGACGATAACGATGAAAATGATATGCAAGAAAAGGAGTGTGACATAAATTAACGTAATCCTTTGGGCAATCAAGTCAAGATAACATTTTCGAAATTACCTGGAATCAATACACGTCACTCTGAGATTTTTAATTATACAGAACCGCATAGTTTTTATATTGTTTTTGTTACCAATAAAATATTTAAAAATATTGCAAATCAAGCGAACATATATGCTACGCAAATAGTGGCAGAATAGCGAACGCTTCGTCTAGATAAATGGTTTGGAACAAGTACTAAGGAAATAAAACGGTTTTTTGGACTAATTATATGGAGGCGATTAGTGCGTCACCTAAAATTAATTTGTATAACCAGACGATCCTACGTACAGTGATATCAAGATATCGATTTGAATTACTTTTGCGGTTCGTTCATTTTAATAATAACGGAAAAGATGAACCTAATAATAGATTGTCTAAAATTATTCATATTATCCATACACCAAACAGTAATTTTAAGAAATATTACAATTCAGATGAAATGTTATGCGTAGATAAATCGCTAGTGCCATTTCGAGGCCGCATAATATTTCGACAATATTTGAAACAAAGACGTCACAAATACGGAATAAAAGTTTTTAAATTATGTGTTGGGGCAGGATATACTTATTCTTTTAAAATATACGCGGAAAAAGAAGAAAATAAAGATAAAATGTCAGGAAACAAATCTTCTAAGATTGTAATGTCTCTTTGCAAGGATGTATTGGAGAAAGGCCATACTATCTGTAAAGATAATTGGTATACAAGTGTTGATCTGGTGGAATAAAAAACCATAATGCACACAAATCTAGTGGGTACCCGATAAAAAAATCGGTGAGGAAATACATAAGAAGTAGTATGTCAAAAACTAAACTGAGGAGAAGTTATTGCTCAAGAAATTAGAAAACGTATAACAATCTTAAAATGGAAGAACAAGAGAGATGCATTGAAGCTTTCTACGAAATATTCGGTACAAATGACTACTTGTATAAAAAATCTGATTCGTGTGAAAAAAAAACAATAATTGTAGAATACAATATAAGGTATAATATATGAATTTATTCTTATTGAATTATATGTATATTTTTTAGAAATATTAGAACAACAACAAAAATAATTTCCTTTAAAATATTAACTGGTAATATTTTAAGATTAATAATAAATTGTGGTACTAAAAATGACCAACTAACATAAATTAAAATAGATATTGAAATGATCACGTCACTAATTTGATCTAATATCATTCACGCATTCATTCTTATAAGCTTGACTATTATTATTACTGGTTCAAAAAGATTCGCATTGGTTTATACATGTATTATAAATATGTATCTAATGCTCCATTACTCGCAGGAATGTTTCTAGGTCGCTGACAAAAAAATGTAGTATTTGTCTCTCGTTCTGATCCTCTTATATCACAGGAATACGGTCCACTTGAATTGTCGCCTTTCCTTCCTTTTTTTATATACTTTCAGTGTATTATGATCCAAATATGGGTATAATTTGTTGGCTCTATCGCCTATATTGTACTGTTAGAGAAAATAGCAGAAAACAAATGCGATAGAATAATAGCTAATTATAAGAGAATTGTAACAAGGAGGATATCGTACCTGTACTGTTCTGTTTTGAAATACGTCTTGAGCATTCGCTGGTTAATTGGCGAAAGGGACGACAATTCAATAGACCGGTCTTACTTGGATTTTGCGACTAGGTGGGGATTGAGCTATTCCTAATAGGAAAATGCGAAGTGGCCCCGCACTTACACATACACACACTCACACGTTTCAAAGGAAATCTTCATTTGATTTATCTGACCGAATGACAGCATATAGTTCACCACTGCTTAAAACTTTAAAGTGGTACAGGAAATCAGCAGTAGAACTATTATTAAATACATGTATTGTAAACAGGTAACTCTTAGAAATATTCAAATTTCCGATTTTAGAATGTAAACAGTAATGTATTGTGACGTGATTGTTCAATTGACGATCACCAAGCGGCTCCGGCTACTGATTCAGATAACGTTCTCGCTCTCTGGTTCCCTTCGAGTCGCCACCCTGCTCAGTAGCCACGCTCTGGGGTTGATTCTTATAATTACGCCAATGCTCTCGGAGGTTTTGATATAGTTTAGTTGAGGTCGAGGTGCTCGAATCTGTCGTGGGGAGATAGTCTTGACGTACCAAGTTGCCCGGCAGAGGAGAGTACCCGACGGAGACGTCCCCACGGATCGGCAGAAGCACACGTGAGATACCGGCGCCCCGCTGGAGATGGGCAAAGGGCTCTAGAGCGGGCGGAGTTATAGTTTTGATACGGTTAAGAGCTGGGGAGAAACCCCTTGACCCGGTCATTGATAATCTCCATGGCATTCAACGTGTTAATTACCTTATTTATTTATAAATCTATTCTTAATAAAACAATTCATAAGTTATATCATTAAAATTTCAAAAGAAAACAAATGATTGCAAAGTGAACGGTGCACCGCACACGTTGTACCGGAACTGCGCGTGGTGCCCCCGCGCTGTGTGATTGGCTGACTTTATTTGTTCATAATTTGGTAAATAGCCAGCGAAGAGAAAAATGAAGGAGGAACTTTTGTTTTGAAATGTTCTCCATTTTCCACCCTTAAAAGCTCCAACGGGTGTTATGCAATACCTTGTGTATGAAATATTAACAAAGAAATATTATACACGGAAAGTAGTACCTGCATCCGTATCTATACATTGCAATTACTACACCCTCAATGCATATGTAAAAATGACAGTTTTAACAATTTACTTTACAAAAAAGAAGCAATATCTCGAAAAGAGATTCCTTTTCGTAAAAGAAGCTTCAGTTAAATAATGCATCATTCAACTGAATACGAGGTTTCGACCAATTGGGATATATTAAGCCTACTTTAGACTTTGTATGTTAACCCTTCATCTACCAACCTCTATTATCAGCGAGATAAGAATGAAGGAATACGATAAAAGGCAGTTTTTTACTCGTTGATTGGTATTATATAAAATCTTACTAACTTTTAATAAAGTCTTTTAAATATTAAACAGTAAAGTTATAAGTGATTTAAATACTTTACGAAGAAATTCGAAGAAACGAGTTACGGGTAGATTTCTACTTGGAAACATCCATTTGATAAAAAAAAATAATAAAAGAAGTCTTGAAACCGGAAATTATTGGATATCTCTATCACGCAAAGAATACTTATTGGAAAATTACGCATTTGCCGAAGCTAACCTCATCAGACAACTAGGCCGATAATCGATTTAGCCATCGTGTCAGGCACAGGCGGAAGAAAAATCTTTCAGAGCAAATTTAATACTCACCGAGCATCCCAACTGGAAATTGATTTGGTGTTTGTAGATTCTCGATGACACTCTGAGTAACAACCCACACGTAATTTTCGCCAGTGATCTTGAGATCTCGGGCAGCCGTCAGAATGTGAGTGGCTTCTTCCCTCGTTGAGTAGAGTAGCATTACCCGGGATTCACTATTCACCAATTCGAGTAAATCATGCGGTTTAGTCACTAATACCGCGTTCAGTATTGTAAACTTGAAAGTATCTTGCATGTCGGAAATTCGTTCACGGACCGCCTGAATGAAGTCATCGTGGCCTGCGATCTGTGACGTAACCACGCTGAATTGATGCCATTTGTATCTTTCGAGGATGCTCAGCATAGCCGCTGTTTGATGTTCAAGTGATGGCGCCAGTTGCAGCTGCAGGCTGCTTTGCGAGGCTCTCTATTTTAACCGAAACAAGGAAACCACAAAGACACTTCAATCATGCTCAAGAAAAAGCGGGGAAAATTCCATTGTTGGGTTCAAAAGGGCCTGGCTCACGCCACGTACGAAAGGATACTCACCCTCTCGAGACCAGAATTGTCAGCATTCCACGCTATCACAGGGATTCCAAGGTACCCGGCGAGCTGGAGGAAATACTGCGTACTTGCTGTGCTGCGGCCGTACTGCTCATAGTTCATGAGATATAAGATTGCCGAAACGTTGACCGAGAGAAACTTCGTGCATAGGGAGTTCAATATAGCTGCAAACAAAATGCAAACGTGTAACGTTTTAATCGGTTTTTTAATATTTTGTGTCTAATTTCACTTCATTTCTCCACTATTAAACTCGAACCGGAAAATAGCAAACATATCTATAGAAATATTATACATATCTATAGAGATATAGAAATATCTAACATACATAGAAATATATATATGTATAGGCATCAAAACTGCTTCTCAATTTAACAATACATTGAAGCGTTGCAGCCTTGTCGACCACCGGACACCAATTTCATACGGGAATTGATTCGATTGCCAATAGCGATACTAGGTTACTAGTTTCTAGTTTGTGCCTTTGGCTCCGACCTATTCATCCATTTATTCTATTTATCACATATTTCCATCAACCCTCCCAATACCATATACGTCGTGAACCTATTTTAGTGAGCTATCGAAAACAGTATCAGCATTCCAATGCATTCTTGTTCCTGAAAAAAGCTATTTCGTGAAAAAAAAAAAGAAAGAAAACCAGAAGTGACGTCTTTTTACAAAGAACGTAATGCACTGGAGACTATCCGACTATCAATTTACATAAATGCAAAACAAATTATTTAAATGAAACTACTAAAAGAGGGTTAGTGCTTGAACATTAAGTAAACATATCACGTTTGAAGTAAACAGATTGTTATTCTAGCCCTAATACAGAGTAAATCTGGAATAAGTTTTAAAATTCAACAACTATTTTCATATTGACGCAAAAACTAGCACTTAACTATTTAGATTCCACACAATCTGCTAAATATATGAAAGTTTAAATCGGTTTATGGACATTATTTCGGTTCGGAACCTACAGTTCCTGATATTAACTTGACTATAGTAAAATACGCCAATTGCATCTGCAAAATAACGGCATATATACCGGGGGTGGGGCGATTACGGTATCGAGGTTGCAGCTGGCTGCTGACCTACATTTTAGTACCTTACCAGGAACTTTATGACCTATATAGTTCAGGGACGTGCTTTTTCGGATTGTTCAAACAAACCAACTCAATTTTTTGAAATATTTGATATTTTTAAAAGATTATTTCAGACAAGACGGCATAACCAGACATCAAGAAATTTTCTTAAGAAGATAAACGTATAACTTCACTAAACTATATGCAGATCGATTTTTACTAATCAAGTACATTATAGTTCCTAGGTGAGTTAATGATGAAGCTAATCAGAATCCAAACGCAGTGGCGCGGACATTATCCATACATTCCAGTCAGATACCGGATACATGTATGCACGTTGGTATATTGGAATTTCAATTGTGGAATGGGGTTATAGAGCTTCCCGTTATATTTTTTATTTGAAATTTCTCAGCACATTTCTGAAATAGTAAAATACAAATTTTTACGAAATATTTGATATTTAAAAAACAGTGTAAATATCCGTGGACACGTAGTAGTTGCAGTTCTTTATAAAAACTAAAAAATAATCATTGCTCGTTTAGGTACTTTATAAAACATTTAAAGTTCTAATCAAAGACTATCTACTGTGACGTTATTTCACGTCACGATTCGGGATGATTTGCCGTTCCTTAAGATCGCGTTACGCAAATTACCGGCTAAGAACTCCAAGGTCACAATTTATTGCAAATATCGAACATTAGGTTAATTTCTTTTGTAAAACCATTTCATGTGTTATGAATTCGGCCACAACATTCAACATCTTCACGTCGCTGCAGGAGAATAACCATGAGGCTACAGCTGGGATAGTGGAGGACGATCCAAATTCAATAGACGCCTCCACTCCGCCGCCGACGACGTCCGAATTCAGTAGAGGGTCGGCATCGAGGAAGGTATCGTCATGGACCGTTTCGTTCTTCGCGTTACGGCCAGTACCGATGTTCCGAAGAGGGAGCATCAATAGTACCGAAGAGGATGGGGAGCAGGAGCTACCCCGGCGTGAGATTTCGTGAACTCCGCCACTTAGTCGTCTCGACCTGGTCCGGACGAAGATCACCACCAGAGCAAACTGGACGACCGGAAGCTACGGCAGCGAGCTAGTGATAATTTCGAAGATCCCGGGTCAACCGCCGGTTTAGGCTGTGAACGGGATTTGCTTTTGTAATATATGCTATGTTATATATTTTCTGTTCTCCCGTTCTCTCGAAACTTGTGTGACTTTTGTAATAATTATCTATTCTATCGCGAATATTGTTAACGTGTCCCTTAGAGAACTTAGTAACGCGTGAATTTATATTTTGTGTTTACTTTGTTTCACGTGTCTCGAAGAGGACCTTGTCTCGCGTGATATTTTTTTGATTCTTGAAATTTTTAAATTGTTAAATTGTTAATTTTATTTTATTTGAAGCGCCAGAATAAAAGGGCAAATGGCCGTTACTAAATTTTATGGGTTCTCAATCTGATTTCTTCTCACTATCTTTTCCTTTATCTTTCCTTTTCTTTAACATCAGCGTCGACCCAGCCCCTCTACCAACCTTTTTCTTCGTTCCTGCTTGTCGGACCTCTTTTCATATTTTCCGGGAAGTTCCTTTAGGTATCGTAACGCAACGATGCATCTGGCGCCCATCCGGCATTTCATTAATTGTAACTTTAGTGTGTTTCGTATTGCGTAGTCCCGGGAAATTCGGAAAGAGTATCGAGTCAATTGTAAGTGAAAGATCGTGTAGCGCCTTAGTGTATCTTTCTATCTCTATCTTATATCCCACTATATCTTTTTTCTTTCATTACAGTACATACAAGCATTCCTTTTTTTTCAGAAAAAGTAAGATGTCATTTACATATCGGCAATATTACAATTTTACAGTCGGTAATGTAATATCATAAATAGCTGACGTACATAACTGTTCAATTTTTAAGTGTGAAATATTAATATTGCCAAAATATAATCATAATTCTGTTTTGACTGGATTATATTAGTTTGAATGTAAAAGCTATAAATGAAATTACAAATTAGAAAACACATTTTTACTTTATCGATGATAAAATTATTTGATGGTACCATTTTGAAGCTATCAACTGATTAAATTTTACAAGAGTATTACAAATTCAGTTTGAAAATCTATTCTTACATAGGGATACTAAAAAATACCAAGGTAACATCAATTATTCAATTTTTGTACAATGCCAATGTTCACGACGTTCTGTGCTGTAAATCAAAAAGATTTTGGCGAACGTGCTGATGAACTTCTGATGCTACTAATTAAAGGCAGCAGGTATTTCAATAGGAATAAACTGAGGTGATTTCAACGTAAAAATGAAGTATATTGACTATTGATACAAGATAGTGAAAAGAGCAAAGGTACGTGTTGTTGGTTATTAAATAGGGCTCGACTGACTCTTTTGTTTTAAACGAAAGAAAAAGAGAGCCTGAGGAAATAGAACAAACTTGAGATATTTTTCATATGAGAAATGGTAAACTCTAGTTAAGAATTTTCATCTTGTAGATGAAAATCAATAAAAAATCTTATTTAATCGAACGCTACTTTTTTAATGGAAATTTATAATAAGAACTTTCAAATAAGTTAATTGCTGTCAATGTACAAAGACGAAACTGAATATTTAAATTTAGTCACTATAATCTGTCAATTATAAAAAAAACTGGTATACCGACCGTGTCTGTCCTGTATACCGACAGTATTTGCATTACTTCTCATTAGTTATTATATTCGATATCTACTGCATTAGCTTTGCCGAATACCCCTTTCTTTCTTAAATTGCTAGCGCTATATCATCTCGTCATAGCTCTCACTCGCCCCTTTCACTCATTGAGCGTACAATAGTCAAGACGCCTTTGAAGGAGGCGTTCAAAATTGCGAAATATCGATACAGAAAACAAGGGCTTAAATGTGATACTTTTGACCTTCATCATTTCAAAATTCAGACATCGTCATCATCACGGCCGAATTATATCTGCTTAAAAAGACTCCGGTGTGTATATGTATCAGTTACTTCTGGACCACGTTGATCCCAAGTTCCACGCTTACTAACGAAACAACGCATCCAGATTTTCCACGACGAAATAGCGATTTTCCATACGGAAGACCAATGTAAGAGAGTGCGAGATATGATTTGGATCCATTATTGCATTACACTAAACTTAACAAGGGATAATTATTTTGTTTACTATACTTTTATTGCTGACGAGATGATTGCTGAGAACAAGTAAGTGTACAATTTTTGTAGTGTGCTCTACGTGTGTAAATGAATGTATTAATGATATTTTGTTTATTTTTTTATTGTAATCTTTAATCTTTTGAAATTGCAGTGCTTATCTTTCGCTAATGGATTGTATTTAATCTTGATTGTTTCAGTTATAATAACATTTTCATTTTTTTTGAAATTTTCTTCTGGTAACTAAGTATTAAAACATCCATTTCTTGGCTGTTACTGTTATCCAAAATATAATAATTTTAACAAACCACTCGCAAAATATGTTTTAGATTGTAACTTTTCTCTAGGTAAAATATGATACTCGTGAATCGATAATAGAAAACAAAAAAAATATCTTGCCTATTGTGTAATAAATAATCAGTATTATTGTTTCGAATATCAGCTATGTTAAAAAGGGTCCGTAATTGCGCCAAATAAAGATACTAATGACAATAGTATCATAAGTATAAGTTCATTACTGCAACGCTTCACACACTGCTATGATATAATTATCTTCTCAGGTCTGTATGTAACGTAGGATCTTTATAACATTTTGCTATCTAAGGCTTTTGTTATCATCGCTTTTAGCCCAGGATTCAAAATTGTACGATTGAAAAGAAGTATTCGACAGGCCTGAAAGGTCTTAATCAGAAGAGAAATAGCCCAGTAGATTGCCAGATACATGAAAGCCTATTTACGAGGGTCCGAAAAATGAAGGTTGGAAGCGGTGGGATTCTCAGGGCCAATTTTTGACTCAGCTAGGTTTCTTGGTCTTTTTATTCTTCAGAGAAAATGTCGCATTGAGGTACTTTCACAAAAGTCAAGGAGACTGATCAGTTAATTCTAATTGGCCTTTTAGTCACTTGTTTTAACCATATTACGCATAAAGCAACATTATTCCAAAAAAATTTCGAATTATTGTCGGAATCTTGTCGCAAATGTCGAATATATTTTCAGCGTATGAAACCTGTCCATTTGTTTCAAAAGCAACATTTTTTCTGGCAACAATATAGTGTCTATTTAATATCAAAAAGGCATTTTATTTCATGCTGGAATCTCATTTCGAATGATCATTATTTTTACAATACTTGTGTTTATATTCCATTCAGCAGTTGAAGATATGTAGTTAAAGAAGACGTTCACATTTTAAGAATTTTATTTCAATCGCTTATAATTTGTTGGAATTGTTATCCTTTGTATTGCACAACTGTTGTATTCGTAATAAATGGCTACGAATGCTTTCTGGAGTATATTGGGTCTCGAAGCCTTTGGCTTTTATTGTATAACCTGTAACGTGACGTTACAGAGCTGGAGGGGATACCACCTAGGAATGACCGAAAAATAAATAAATAGGACTTATCAGGTCGGACAGTGGGTTCGGTGGCACAGTGGTAAGTGCTCGACTTGGCAGTCCGAAGGTATCGGGTTCGAATCCCCCGATCAGAACTCATAATTTTTCAGAAATTCCTAGCCCTCTAGCGCTCCCTGGCGGCTCTGTGAATAAATTAATTATAGCGGACACGAGCCGGGCACCCCGTTATAAACCTTGATTACTGAATAAAATACAGACAAAGAATATTCAAAATAATTTTTGCATTAAAGGAAGCCGCGTAAGAAAAAACTTTAGTTTACATTTTTTTATTTACTATTTCCTGCAGAAATATAACGTTCCCTGTTGTACTATCTGTCACAAGATTCCTTGTATAATTTTCCTTCTTTTCCACAACACAAACTTGATTTAGAACTCATTAATCGGTTTCATGGCCACAATAAATTATTCTATAAAATAAACTACCGAAGAGCAAGATTTAAAAATACCATAGTAATAATTTCTTTGTTGTTTTCTTGATAATAAAGAAGCTCTAGTTTATTCTTATTCTTCCGAATATGATAATACCTATAACAAAGCAGACGATTTTACATTGTATTTATATGTATAAAGAAGATAATTCGAACTGAAGTTTCTTTCTCTTTTTTTTTCTTGAATTCTTTTTCGTTTAATCTGCAATACATCAGTTAAATTGTGAAAATTTTAATGAAATGTGTCCGCAAAGCTCATCTTTATTATAGTTCTAATGCGATCATATTCTGGGAAATGAATTTAAAAAAGGTATTTAAACTGTTTCGTAGATTCAGTATAATGACATTTTATGACGGATAGTTTAATTTAATGCAAAAGCATTAATTACGCATGTTTATTAATAAATATATTTTAGTTGACTGCTTAAAATATTGTTAGAATTATTTTATATTTGCACTCGGAGTGTTATGATTTCGACAGGTTCGGGGTATTGAATAGAAATAGTTTCAATCGTATTGTACAATATTAACTAAGTGCACATACTGCTTTTAATTTGTTGTTAGGTAATAATACGAATACCTGCAGCGGTGGAAATTCTGCTGCATGTACATGTACTTGACATAATTTATACTACAGAGCTACAAAAAAATATTAGGCGAATATTGATTACAACTGTAAGTAATGGATAGATTAGATAAAACGTCTATGTTACGCGCATGAAATATTTATATAACTCTAGAACTGTATACCTATCTAAAACACGGGAGCTTTATACTGAGACGATGCTGTATTCCACGACCTTTCGACCGTCCCCGTTCGCTTCATCTTGCAGTAAAAAGGTTTCTAAGGTCATTAATTTGTTTATTACATAATAACGAAGAGATTGGTGTAGATTTCATTGCAATTGTATGCATTTGCAGTGACGAAAAATCCATGCAAAGCCATCGAAGCATCGGAAGAATCGTGAAAAAAACATTTTGGAAAAAGGCATCATTTCGATTGTAATTGATGAAAATCGGAAATTCAAAAAAATATTATGAAACCCTTCGCTTCAAAAAGTATATTTATTTAAACAAACTAAAATTTCGAAAATCGAAAAGTATTAAATGGTGTAACAGCAAGAACAAACCATAACTTTTTACTTCCAAAATGTTTAAAATGGCATAAATATTTAATTTTAATCTTCAACAAACAAACATTGAATGAGGGAATAAACTTTTTTGCATTATTAAAATATTTTGTACATCCAGATATGAACCCTTATTCTGAGATGCTGATTTGCTCTTACTCTGTTATTTCTACCAAATGCTTGGTAAACTTAAAAAGCCTGAAATTAATATACATTTTAATTGGATTTAAAATCGAATACCCACCCTAAAATTTCACTCTAAAGCCAACAGATGCAAGAAGAAGAAACTTCAGTTCATCCCGAATCAGAAACATTATAGCACTTACCGTGAATACAGTAATTTATACTGACAAGAAATAATAGAAAATACAAGAGTTCATTGGTAATTCAAATAAATAGATTAAAAATGTTACTTGTGTGATCGGGAAAGACTCTATTCGTTTTTCCCAAAATTATTCAGTGGATACTTCGAAATATGGAGAACATGTACATGTATTTCACATATTGGCAGCTAATTAATTGCGGGTAATTCACAACGCGTGTGAATATTCAGTGATCGTACATGGACACGCACGCATACACGTAGATACGCTCCATCAAGTCTAAAAAATTGAAAAGAGTTCTCAATAGTCTGAAAATGTTGCGGGCTATTCAAATGTTAATTTTAGTCTGCTCGTTCATCACTGAAAGAAAACCGCCAAAGAAATATTTTTGTCCTATATTTATGTCGTAACGAAAAGTTAGGAAGGAAAACGAATTGATATTTGAGACTACAGGAAATCAGAAAGAAGTGTTGAAGACAAATAGGAGATTACAATTACCATAAGCCTTCTACAAATTACCAATAATATGGACCGTTAGCATTTAAATTTTCTTCATAAGTATCAACATCTTATTACTGATTATCTTGTTTATTGGTGGTACTCTGAAAACGTTTCAGGAACACCAGCGCACGATTTTATCGGTACAAACTGAGCATGTTTGGATAAACTTGATTAAAGTACATAATCCACTAGGGACTCTTCGATAATGTGAGTGGTTCTAGCACTAACTAGCGTGACCATTAACGAATTAACGAAAGTACACAGTAATATTGTTACCTGAGTAAGTAGATACCAAATTTCGTGTAAACTGGTATTAGAATTCAATATTATTTCAATATCAAATAATAGTTAATATAAGCTCCATTCATGTTGACAGGACATGTTTATGTAATAATTGACGATGTTATCACGAATGTAGTTTTTTCATTATATTCGTAGATCAGTTTTATTTAATTATTCCATATGTTTCTTGTCGATAGCTTCAGTTTAATTTAGCATGTACAAGTATATGAACGCAGTTCCTTATAATTTTCTGTATAAAAACAAAAATAGGTACATCACGTATCAAGGACTCGTCAGTATTTTATCTACTACTGCCCTTAAGTCGATCCTACAATTTTGACGTGTCTACTTTGGGGTTCACTTATTAAAATGTGGTTTTGAAGATCCAGACTGATGACGACATGAGTGCTGGGATTCCAAGTGGGCAACATAATGTGTCTTGATATCTAAGTGGATCAAGACGCCGAACTCGAGTTTCAGACTTACTTTCACGTAATTTTCAGATTTCGCTATTAAGGTAAGCTTCTCAAAATTCGAAGTCGGCATAGATGGTACACCTCTTGAGCAAAAACATTTTGAACTGAAAAGAGAAAGATTCCCTAATCTTCATTTTTGGTGATTTCTTCTCTCATTCGTTCCTAATCTGTATATATGTTTGTTTGAACGTCCTCTGTAATTAGTAACCACTATGCGAATTATAGTAGACTGTGAACTGCGACTATCAAAGATTTTGTACCAGATATTATATGCACTATCGGAAAAATTCATAGTATTCAAGTATTAAGTTTAATTTGATTTAGCCATTTAGCCTGTTAGAAGAAATATTTGTGCATGTGTTTGGACAATGTGGTTAACAACTTTGTGTAGGCTGGAAGGCAAATGGAAAGTTTTAAGTGTTAAGATATGCGATAGTACTGAATAGGTTTCGGGATGAGCTGATGTCCAAAACGGCCGAGTGACAACGGGGAACCTGACCTGTAAAGCTCATCATCCTAGGTGTCGTACTAGTTGCTGGTTCTCACAGTAGCGGGATATTGAAACAGCACTATCGTCGCAATATATGTTTCTTAATAAATAATATAAATATCGAGATTTCATAAATTGAGAAAAATAGAGAAAATCAGGGTCGACTTCGGAAATATGGTAAATCATAAAAATAATAACATTTTCGACGGTATAGGTGAAACTATGTTATAACTTTCTTTGTTTAGAATTAAAATGAATGGTTTAATTACTTCAAACAATGGTCGTTACACGATTCTCTTAAAATTTTAACCATAATATTAATTCCGCGGTCATTCATAACCCATTCATTTGCTACAACTCAACAATTAAAAGCAAACGTCAAAAACAAATTGAAATATCACTAATAAATGATATAATAAAGCCTATCCGATAGTAACC
>JARQTH010000648.1:0-16168 GCA_030142595.1 Trachelus iudaicus
CAGGACCCCAGTAGCGGGGCAGGTATGACCGAAACAGGTTGGGGACTGCCCTCGGAAACCTGACGGTACACTATCTGATTGAAATGGACCACGAACTATGGGGTAGTAATGAAGCATGGAGAAAGTCTTAGACTGGATACTCCCAAAAGGATGTACTTGAGCGTCACATTCGACAATGCGTAAGAGCGGAGCATGAATATCGCTTACTACATGAGGGAGAATGATGTCTGAATATATAAAGAGGTGATCCGGTAACCCTCGAGTGATACAGCGAGGATTTTCTACTTTTATAAAGTTGGTGCCTGTAGGACTTAAGACGAATGTTGAAATTGAAAATGCTAATATTTTGCTGAGGTCTTCTCGAAACTCTAAAATGTGTGTCTGTGAACAATTTTTGCAGACTCTATTTATAAACACACGCTGTTCATTCTTGAATACCCCAATGTTGATGAGTTCTACAAAAAGCCCATCCAATAATTCCGTTACAGCCTTAATATTTTCATATTCACTGCTATGAAAAAAATGGATAACCTCTCTCCTAGTCTCAGCCTTCATCGTTTGAACACTATCTTTTTTAGTATTTATGTATGTTAGATTGTGATGAGTTCTGAACATTTTTAAACTCTCCTTTAGGTAACAAATTTATTGACGTGATATTTTTCCTAATTCCACCGTCCCTAGCAATGAGTGCTCTATGAGAATACGCTATTTTCTTAAGGTCACCTTTTTGAAAACCCTTCTTCTGAGTCTTAGTATTCTTAGGCTTTTGAGGTTCTTTTGCCAGAAATGAGTAAGGAGATTGCCAATGGGCTTGTTTTTGATGGTCTTACTTTTACTCTGATTTTGGTGCGCCACCTTAGCGGAGGGCCTTCAAAGCAGTTCCACGTTTTTGATTGGTCGAGTATATATGGTAATACTACGCGTAAGAATCTGGAGCCGTGTTTTGGAGCGTCGACGCACCATCTGAACGAGAATCTCGAACTAGTTCCACGTTTTTGATTGGTCGAATGAATTCGTGCGTTCCTCGAGATCCACGATTTTAAACCGGGTGAACACTCAAATAGGGAGACTTGTAGCCACCTTTTTTACTACATATTACATAAACCGTAGTAATGAGGTAGTCAATTGTGCCCATGTTAATATCCTTAATATCCATATGAAGCTTTGTAAATAATAGAGTAAGCAAATCAAATTTTAAACAAACCCTCGAACGTGGGTAACTACAGAAATATAAATTTTCCAATTAACATAACATAATGGCTCGATAGCGCACGTGCTTGGTGCTGGATTAACGTTCGAGAGTCTCAAGTTCTGAACTCACGCTTCAACCCCTTTTTTTTCTCTTAATTATCAACTATGCTTATTGGTTCACCTAGTTAACTTAAGATTCATTAAATATATGATTATATTAGTCTACAAATATTGTATTATATTACATCGTATACATGCAATAAATTGGTACATGAATCAGCGAACGTTTCTTCTTTCCGAGAGCCTGCCTGTGACAAACACCCGTGGTACGCTGTTTAATAGCGTAAATAATATGTAGCCGGATAAAGAAGATATTACGAAAAATTAAGAAAAACAAAATTCCTCTTATAAATTTGGTTAGGGATTTTTTTCCATTTAATTTGTATCATTCAAGGCTATGTAAAGACAACATTTTTAATACATCGAATTATCAGTGTGAGATATTATGTAAAGGCAATAGGGATACAAGTGCACTTAGTGAGTATAGTGAGTTTATTGCTTATCTTACATGTGGCTTCAGTGCCGGCAGATACACAACTGGCGTATACGGGGTATTGAATTACGAGGGTGTCTCCTAATAATGTGAATAACAATGCTTCCTCAATTACCGACGTAGGATTATAACTGAATATACCACAATCAGAAAATTATGTCGAGGTATAATTTTAATCCTGAATTTTTTTACATCAGAACATACTGATGATTCGAGATATTAAAAGTACAATTATGTTTCCGTAGGCTTGAATAAAATAAATTGACTAAATTGAATCAGGATACTCAAAAATATATGAATCTAAACATTTTTAAGCAAATATACTATTTGTCTCATCGGACTTCCGTTTCCGGTGTGAAAGTGACAGTAGAGTGTGTGATTGAGGTGCGAGAATTTTGGTTTCGTGAGAGATATTAAAAGAGCAGAAAAGAACTGGGGTGGAGAGGTATAGAGGAGTGTGCGGAAGCGAAAATAGAATATTAGAAAAGGCTCAGGGAGTGCTAAAAGAGAGGAAAAGAAGAGGTGTTAGGGGAACAAGAGGTTAGGTTACAGTCGGGGCGTAGAGAAGGAACAGAGGTAGAGGCGGGAATTTGAGCAAGTGGGAGCAAAGAGGTAGGTGAAAAGAGAGTAGGTGCGGACATCTGACGGGAGAAAGAAGAAGTAGCGGGCAAGAGGAAGGGGCGAAGGAGAGAGGGGTGTGACGCGACAGGTGAAGGTAGGGAAAGCGCTGAGCGGAGAGAGATACAAGCGTACATACAAGAAACGGTGATAGTGAGGAAGTGGACCTGGGCGGGAATGGGAACAAGGAAAGAAAGTAGTAAGACCTAGAGCGAAGAGCGAAATAAAAGAAATAGACACGATGCCGGGGAATGGTGAAGAGGGAGAGGGAGGGAGAAAGGAGACAGGGAAAAAAGGGAGGAAGACAAACGCGGAGAGGCTAGTGAGAGAAAGGAGTGCAAGTGCTGGAGCCTTTCAGGGAATAGGGGAAATGTGGAAAAGAAAGAGAGAGAAAGAGGAAGAAGCGGAACAAGGAGAAGCTGAAGAGGAGAGAGCTTTTCGAAAAACCAGAGTGGTGCAGAGATCGCCGACAAAGCAGACGGAGGAAGGGGGAGCGATGCAGAAACTACTTGAGGAGATTAAGGAGGCCATAAAAAAAGAGATAAGGGAAGTGAAGGAAGATATCAAAGAGCAGGGAAGGAAAACGAAGAAAGGAGTAACAGCCTTGAGGGACGAGATGAGAAGGGCAGAGGAAAGGTGGAGGGAGGAAAGAGAGGAGATATAAAGGAGAATGCAGGCAGTCGAGGAGAAGGTAAAGGAGGGGGAAAGGAAAGACAAGTTGATAGAGGAGTTACAAGAGAGAATGAGAAAACTGGAAACAGGCAAAGGGCAAAAGCAAGGAGATGGCGATAAGGCAGTGGAAGGGAGCGGGGAGGGAACGAGTGAGGTGATGGAGAGGCTAGTGGAAATGGAGAGAAGGGTGGAAAAGGGCGAGAGAGAAAGCAGAAGAAGGAACGTGATAATAAAAGGAGCGGGGATGGAAGGGTCGGCGAAACAAACGGCGACGAGAATCCTAGAAGAGTTGGGGGTGAAGGCGAAGGTAGCAGGAGGGAAAGAGGTAGGCAGAAGAAAAGCAGGAGGGAAGGAGGTAACGCTGGAGGTAAGAATGGAAGATTTGGAGGGAAAGATCGAAGTAATGAGGAAGAGAGGGAACATAAGAGGGACAATCAAAATAGAGGATGACCTAACGTGAAAAGAAAAGAAAATGCAATGGTTGCTGAGGGAAATAGGGAATGAGGAACCAAGAAGAGGGAATAGGGTTAGAGTGGCATATGGGAAAATAACGATTGATGGAGTAACATGGTTTTGGGATGAGCGAAGGGAAGTACTAAGGGATGGAAGGGGAAGGGTTAGAACGGAGAGAAAGGAGGGGAACGGCAAGAGAGAAGGCAGGGGGAGGATAGGATGAATGAGGAAGAAGGGGAGAGGGAGAGGACGGAGGAGAGGATAAACGGGAAGGCAAAAAACGGATAGAGGGAAAGTCATGGGAGAGGGAAAGGGAGGCGGAGAAGAAAAGGAGAGAGGGAAGCTGGAAAGTGGCTTTCTGGAATGTCGCAGGATTATGGAATAAAGATAAGGAATTCTGGAAGGAAATAAGCGATTGGGAAGTTATTGTGATGACAGAAACGTGGGTAGAGGAGAAGGAATAGGAAAAGCTGAAGGGGAAACTGCCAAGGGGTTACAGATGGATCAGGCAGGGGGCAAAGAGAAGAAACAAGAAAGGAAGAGCAATGGGAGGAATGCTAATGGGGGTAAGAGATGAAATGACAACAGAAGAGGATGGAGAGCTGGGAGAGGAGGAGGGGCTGATAGTAAAGAAAGTGAAAGCGGGAAGAGAAAGGTGGACGGTGGTGGAGGTGCATGTAAATGGGGACATCGAAAGAAAAATAGAGAGCATTAAAGGGTATATGGAGAGACAAAGTGAGGGAGGAAAGGTAATAATAGGAGGAGATTTTAATCCAATGACGGGTACAGAAGGCGAACGAGTGAGGGGGATAGGAGAAGAGGAAGACGAGAAAAGACAGTCAAAATATAGGAAAGTGAACGGAGAGGGAAGGAAACTGATAAGAACGGTGTGTTGTAGATCCAAATTACTGGAATCACGGATTCGACTGCCGGAAAGGGTTTTCGGGAGTCAGGTACTTTGATTCGTTGCCCGAGTGAAAAGTTGGAACTTAACTCTCGATAAAAAGTAAAAGATTTATTTGAAACAAAACAAGTTACGTTAGAATACACTATTAGAAATAAACAGTAAACGTGGTGAGTACGAAATCACGAGGCTGGAGGTTAGTACTTCGACTGAGTTACCGTAGTAACGCTTCACTCGTAGCTCTCTTACTTCGTCTGACGTGCCGACAGGCCGTCTGCTTTTTATATCTTAATTATAGAATTCAATATATTGACGTCGGATATGGAAGAAGAATTAAGCAAGGGGAGAAGAGGGGGAGTAAAACTTGGGGAGAGGGAAATACGTACACTAGCTTACGCGGATGACGTACTAGTTTTGGCGGAGAATGAGGAAGACATGTAAGTACTGATAAGGAGACTAGAAAGGTATTTTGACGAAAAGAAGCTCACAGTAAACGTGGGGAAAACGAAAGTAATGAGATGCAGAAAAGAAGGAGGGAGGCAGAAGCAGGTGAACTGGAGATGGATAGGGAAAAGAATAGTGGAGGTAAAGGAATTTTAGTATTAGGGATACACCTTTAAGAAAAACGGGAAACAGGACGGACATATTAAGGAAAGAGTGAAGAAGGCCGGGGTGGTCATGAAGCAGGTGTGGGGGATAGGAAAGAAGAAGTTTGCGAAAGTGTGTGAGAGGAGGATGTGGTTATTCAAGACACTGGTATGGACGGTTGCAGGTTATGGGGCAGAAATATGGGGATGGGAAGAGCGAGAAGAGATGGAGAGGGTACAGGAAAAATACATAAAATGGTCACTAGGGGTAGACTGGAGAACACCTGGGTATATGGTGAGAGAGGAGGTGAAGAGGGACAAAATAATAATAAGGGCAGGGAGAAGAGCGTGGAACTATGAGTTAAAACTGAGAAAGGGAGGAGGGAGCGATATAGCAAGGGAATGCTTGAGGGAAATAAGGGCGAGAGAAGGAAGAGAAGGAGAGGGTATATCGAGGTGGGAGAAGGGCAGGAAAGAGCGCAGAAACGAGGGAGAGAGAGAGCAGGAAGTGGAGGGGTACGAGAGGAGGGAGAAGGAGGAGAAGGCGGAACAAGAAAGGGAGAGGAAAGAGAGAATAGGGCAGTTAAAGTACAACAGATGGTACAGGGAGGTGAGATCAGAGGAAATACCAAGGTACCTAAAAGCAGGATGGAGCGAGGAAAGATACAGAAGAATAGCAAGGTATAGATTAGGAAATGAAATGAGGGAAGGAAAATACTGGGGGACAGAGGAAGAAAGGGCGTGTCGAGTATGCGGAGAGGAAAGAGAGTCATGGAAGCATGTAATGGACAGATGCGGAGGAGGGAGCGGCGGGGAAAGGGGGAAGAGAGGCAGAAGGTGGAGAATGAATGGAATGGAAGAATGGAATGAATGAGGAGGAAACGGAAGTCGGGAAAGAGAGGAAAGAAGGGTAGGAGGAGATGGGGTAGGAGTAGGATAGGAGAGAGTGAGAGGCAGAGAACTAAGAGAGTAGCGAGCGACGGAGAGTAGAAAAGAGGGAGACCAGAGTAAAAGGAATGGAAAGATGAGTATACACGAGAAGGAACGGAGGCACGGGGAGAGGTTAGACACTAAGCAAGCGAGAAAATGTTGGAAACTATAAGAGGCATGTAAAGTAGATATAAGGTTAGGTTGTAAGAATGTAAGAAATTGTTAGGCTGTAAGAAAGTATAAGAAACTGTAAGATAAATGTAAAGTAGATATAAGGCTAGGTTGTAAGGAAAACGGAGCACTTGTAACCTTTCGGGGAACCAATAAATATAATACATACATACTATTTGTCTCATCTCATTCTTTACTGCTTTTCTATTCCGCTGAAAAGTGTTAAACTATTAAAATGTGAAACAGCCTGCCATAAAAGCGAGTGTTATTACATTTTTTTTTAATCAGACCACGCTGCGACCACGGGATATTGAAAAAAAATTAAATGGAGAAATGTATCTATGTTACAAACGCAAAAGCGTTAAGAGAATGAAACGAGATATTTTCCATCGCTGTCAATTTTTGCATGAGAGTCCGTGTCGTAACAAGTGAGGCTACGTACTTCTATCAGCTATAGATTATTACACACCAAAGATATCCATTGGCCGCGTTGGCAACGATTCAGATTTGTAATCAAAACATGCCGAGTTCGCGTCTAGAGACGGAAACTTTTTTTTCTTCATTTCTTTTTTGTTTCATTTTTTAAAGTAATTTTTTAAGGAATTAAAAAATAGGAAATTGTGGTCAATTATTATTTTAAAAAATAGCGCATGCAATATAAAGTCTGTTTAGATGAATTTATTGTACACTGAACGTCATTAATATGTTGTCCAGTTTGTTGATGCAGTGCGGTGAGGTAAGAGAGAAGAGTGGACAGTGACTGTTGGCGGACGTACCAGGATACGTGCGTGACACGCAGCTAACGCTATGGTGCGAGCGAGACGCGAAAGCGTCGTACGGTGCATCCTTTTCGCACAGCATGAGTGGGAGCGAGACGGCAATCCATGAGTCGCACCTGGGAGCTTGGTGCCAACGAGCGAGACGCCAGAGCGTCGCGCATGCGTCCTTGATGCACAGCACGAGTGTAAGCGGGACAACAATGCGGCCCCTCACTTGTCATAGGGAGCTTGGTGGGGCATCTTCTTCTCCTACGTTTTCGCCCAGGCTAGCTAGCTCTAATGTCCCACCAAGCTCGCAGGTGCGACTCATGGATTCCCGTCTCGCTCCTACTCATGCTGTGCGAAAAGGATGCACCGTACGAAGCTTTCGCGTCTCGCTCGCACCATAGCGTTAGCTGCGTGTCACGCACGTATCCTGGTATGTACGTCATAAGTACTTATCGAATATTCCTTTTTCTTTAGAAACTCTTACGGTATCACCAACGTCAAAGTTAGGACGCGAATCATGAGCTAAAAATATACTCGTCATATTCTTATAAGCTGTGACTGCATTGTAGAAGTTAACATCTCTCGGCCTCATGCGTATCGTTGAAAGGATAGTTGCATTGTAGCCCTTAACCAAGTCTTGAATTACGTCGATTTATCGTTGAATATTTTGGTGTGTGAAATATCTGTATAGTTCTTCCATAAGAGTTCTATTAAAACGTTCAACTAAACTCGCTTTCGCGTCAGGATTCTGTGTAGTATAAAAATATACATTTTTAATTATCTACAAATTTCTGAAACTTCTGTCCGACAAATTGTTTTCCTTTATCGGTTTGCAGACTTTCAGGCTTACGTTCACTATCCTCAAAAATAGGTTTAAGTGCTGCGATTATAGATTTAATACATCGTTCAATAAGGCCCAGGACTAATCCACAGATGGCGTTAATAATGTCAAATCCACTTCGTTTTTCAAAAGAACTAACCTTCAAATGACACGTGTCTAATTTTCACGTCAATCGGAATATAAACAGCAAAACTACTGTGATGAAAGTGATGAAAGCCGTCCGAAGCGTCCGAAAACGCAGCAGTCAGCTGGCAAAGTCATGGCGTCAGTTTTTTGCGATGCGCACGGTATAATTTACATCAACTACCTTGAAAAGAGAAAATCCATTAATACCGACTATTACATTGAGTTATTGGTGCGTTTGAAGGACGAAATCGCAAAAAAACGACCGCACATGAAAAAGAAAAATATCATTTTCCATCAAGACAGTGCACCGTGCCACAAGTCAATGAAAACGATGGCAAAATTGTCTGAATTAGGCTACGAATTGCTTCCCCACCCACCTCACTCTCCAGATCTAGCCCCCAGTGACTTCTGGCTCTTTGCTGATCACAAAAATATGCTCCAGGGAAAAAGATTTGGCTCCAATGAGGAACTAAGCGCTGAAACTGAAGTTTATTTTGAGGCCAAGGACAAATCGTTTTACAAGCATGGTATCGAAAAGTTAGAAAAGCGTTGGAATGATTGTATCGCACTTGAAGGTGATTATGTTGATCAATAAAAATGAATTTTGCAAAACAAATTTTGTTTTCTTAGTTATTCCCGGGACTTATTGAACGATGTGTTATTTGTTTTATCTTTTAGCGGAACTACCCATGCGTACTTACTAAGAGCGTCAACGATTGTCAAAAGACAAGTATAATCATCATTTAAACTTTTAAAGGATTGTAAAATAATTAGATCTGCTTGCCATAAATCATCGATGTTCGTTACATCGTAATGACTTCTAGAAAATTTTTTGTGGATGGGTTTATGGAGGGTGATAGCGTCAGTTGTTTTCAATCATTCATCAATGTTTTTTTTCGACGTTTTTATTAAAAATTTTTTTCAATTTTACAGTTCCACCATAACTTGCAGAATGTGCAGCATTATAATACACTGGTTCAATCATTTCTTTTGCATTAGTTTCAAGGTCTTCCGAGTTTCGTAATTGGGGCTATATTTTCGTTGTTTAATTTCACGTCGTGTTACTAATGGTGCAGTACGATAGTTCCGCTTCCCTTTGAAGGCGATCGTGATGGTCTCTAAGTGCTAGCGAGTGTAGATGACCGTTTTTTTTTTCAAGCTCTGATGCCGCTGAGGTGTACTACTGTGAGAAGATTTTATCCCTGCATCCGAATCACTGCACTCAATTTGCCTAATTTCTGACGCCTCGACCTGTTTCTTCACGCGAATATAATTCAATATCTTTGAGTTTCCTATAAACTCATGTTACCTTTATGGCATACTTCGACAAACTGCTCCCATCCGACTGGATTAGAGTTCTTTCTACTTCTCATGGTATCTTTAACTAAATCAATAATATTCGCTCCCGGTACCTCGGTACCATCTATGAGTACTTTCCCTTTTGGTTTCCACGATACAAAACTGCGAGCGAACAAATGTTTAGTGAAAATTTCAGCCTTACGTCGAAATTTTTGAGGTACACTCTCGATAATATTAGCTACTACATCGTCTTTCAGAGGCTCCTGTTCCTCCTTGTTGCTGGTGATTTTTGATACCATTCGTGCAGACGATTCCGCATTATCCATTATGGGGAGTACTATCGTCTTTCTCGAATCTTTAGAAAAAAATGAATATGGCTGTAGAATCTGATTGTAACGTTTCCATTTTTCGTCGGCCTGCAGTTTGGATCGTAATATTTCATCCATGGCTCGGTCCATCTCAAGGAAATGATCGCGTTCTTTCGGGGGCGGTCCCCGCTACAAATTCTCCACAGTTTCACGTGGGATCAAAAACATCTTAGCATGTTCCATCTTTCAATTATTTGCTCTAAATACTTTTGAATCAAGAGTCGATAATAAAGACCCTAACAATAAAGGCAAGAAGCCTGATCCTTTTTAAATAAGTAGTTTCTTCTTTCCGTTCCAGGTACTCTTATTACATGCCAGTTTACGAAGAATTTTTGTATGTTTAGCCAAATGTTTTTTCTCAATCAGAAACAATCAGAAACGTATCGCCGTAGGATTTTATTTTATATTTTATTTATCCATTCATAATGGATATCAACCGACTTTATAACTCCTTGGTTGTAACGGGATGCCGTTACGCTTCTACATTGGACTGGCAAGTTCTTCTCGATCACTCTGAAAAATTCGTAGCTTACTTTATAGGTACTGCTACTACTACTGTTATAAAAAATAAGAATAATGAATGGTCTACGATACCCCTCGCGATTTGTAATGTTATATTGGGTGAATTATATGGCGATCGCGTAATAAAAATAACATCGGAGAAAAATAGTATTGCTTTTAAGAGACACTGTTTTGAAAAACTTTTAAAATTAGAATCATGTATATGTTCCTACCTAATACTCCCTGATGATCATTATACTACTGCGATACGTGCTCGTAATAGTTTTTTGAATGAAATTACAGAGGCTTTTGAAAGTGGAAAAATTTCGAATATTACGCCTAGCACCGTAACGGATCTTCTTAGTTCAAATTGCATATATAATCATCTCTCCACAGAATTAGTAGTATTAGCAATACACGAGTTAGTAAATAGTTCCTTCGAGCGTTTGGATTATATTTTATCTGGGATGACTGTATGTTTTAAATTAAAGCATAGAAGAATTTTATGAAAAATAAATAAAAACAGTTTATATAACATAAATTATTGACTTCCATTATCCATTATTCCATTATCCTTATTCTTCAAAGTATTTAACTCCCCAATTTTCAAAAGGTCCCATTGCAAAATGTATTTTCATTCCGAATAAAAAATGTGAATCAAAAATATTAAATGCCCAAGGAGCGTTTGTACGTCCTTCGTACCACAACCAGGCCATCTTTCCCCTTTCTTCGATTCTTCGCATACGCACATCACGCACCATTTTCCAATATTCTTTTCCTTTGTTGAGTGGACCGTGTTTATTGCATCTTGCGGTTCTCCTCATGATAAAAGTTTATCTTCATTCACTCTAAAAACAGTTTTTATAAAGCGTTTACAAACCTAATTTATTTTATGATCCGCATCTTAAAATCAATCATAAATTTCGCTTAGGCAACTACCCTTATGATTGTAGGTTAAAGCTCTTTGTCTACGAAACACGTGGTCAGCTAGGAATGCCAGATTGTGTGGCTGAAATGTGAAGGCTGCAGAAATCCTAGCCACTCATTGCAGTTCTTCTCCAAAGTTTCAGAAAAATTCCCTTTAAATTTTGAAACGCAAAATTGTCTAAGTCATAAAATCTTTTGTGTGAAATGTTAAACCTCCGCTTTTTGTCACGACGTACGCTTGTCTTTCAATTTTCTTTCTTACTTTCCGACATATCGCTTAGGCTGATAGTTTTACCGCTACCGCTTAGCTTTCGTAAAGAAAAATTTCTATTTCGAATTTTGAAACGAAAAATTTTAGCCGTAAATCTTTTGGGATGCTGAGTTTGAAACGAAAAAATTTCAGCCGCAAAAATGTTGGGACTCAACCCCCCCCCCCCCCCCCCCAAGTCTCGTTGTAACGGATTTATTACTACTTAGTAGGTAGTACATACGACGTAGTTTTTTTACACGTAAGTGATTTCTGGGAGATATCACAAGTTTTTATTGCTCAACGGGATATAGAAGCTCTAAGCACTGAAATCTCTATTTTCACAGATATAAAATATAAATGCATTATGATGTCACTAAATGTAATTTGTAAGGCTATTTTTTTAGAAATGCATAAAGATATATATATATATACAAATCTTTAAATAAAATTTAACCTTGAATACATATAAGTGTCGTTAATGGTGTCCAGCTTCTTGAAGTGGTGTGGTAATTGTAAGAGACGAGATTATTTACGTACCTCAGGCCGTGTGAACAACAGAGAGGATACTATGGTTTGAGCGAAACGCCAAAACGTCGCTCGTTGCACACTTTTCTGGACAGCCTGGACTTCCACATCTAACACCTGAATACAAAAAACTACGGAGCGGAACGTCTGGACACCCTGGACTTCCGCATCCGGCGTCTAGATAGAGGAAACTACGGAGAACAACACTTACGTGGGCATACTATATCTCTAAAAACTGTCATCTAAAATATGAGGAGCTATGTCAAAGCACACACATACGTACACCCATATACACGCGCTCCAGATGAATGCTACACTAATCGTATTGAATTTGGTGGCAATCAGTTCAGAACGCTCAATTCTTATAGTGAATGTATCAATAACTTTTTCTCATATATAGCAGTTATAAGATATTTCATTCCAAACACAGGTATAGGGAGTTGACTCGGGTGAAGAGTCTCTGCGAGTTGTACCCTGTTCAGCCGGTTGCCTGTACTTGGCGCGAGACTCAAATGAGTCTCTTGATCAACGGTGTACCAAATACGGTACTTTTTCTCAATCTGCCCTAGCTGAACATTGGATGGGCACTGGACATTCAGTGGAATATGGAAAGAGAAAAATGCTAGCTAGTTCTACTGATTACTTCGCCCGAAAACATCGCGAAGGTCTAGAGATATTGAAACACTCAAATAATATTAATAGGGATCGGGGATACCAAGTGAACCCCATTTGGCACACCGTCCTCCCGGTTTTTTTATTGATCAGCTGATCAATCAACAACTTATGATCGGCTGAAGCATTAGTCCGTATGGACGCTCACAGGTATATTAAGATCGTGACAAGAGGGACCTTAAGTATCGGAGCTTCCTAGCCCTGATGATGCAGACTGAAACGTTTGCGAAACTCACGGCTTCCATCCGAAAACCATGAGTATTAATTGTTCGTATTCTAATTTGTTAACTTATTAATAAAAAAGGGAATTGAAGACCAATCAAATTCAGAAGAAGTAATGGAAGGTATAGATTTCCCTTGTTTTATGCGTAAGCATAGTTGAACGCTATTACATAGCAGATCAAAGAGTTCTTCAATCGTAAGTACAGATATCTTATTTAAATATGAAATAATTTATTATGTGATTCATAATAAATATTGATGGATGATTATCATATGCAAAGATGCTTTAAATGTCAGCTAAAAGATCAAGAAGGAGAAAAACTGCAGCGAAGAAGAGAAACAGCGAATTCTTGAATTCGTTCAAGAAAACGTGAGCATCTTGGAGAACAAGTACAATCATCCACGAAGCTAAGATGAAAAGAAACGGAAATGGAAAGAGTTGGCAAAAAACATGAAAGCTACTGAACGAATCCAAGAATGGAAGGATTTACGCGGAACATTTCAACGATGGAAAGGAATAGCAGAAAAAATTTCGGCTTATAAGAAACAATTAAAATCTACTGGTGGAGGATTATCTTTCATGAAGCCGTTATGAACAGAGTTTCTGTTATAAGAAATTTGCCCTGCGGACTTCGTGGTAGATGAAAATCTATTCGATAGTGATGCCGTAGTAAGTTATTTGTTGTAATTTATTACATTCATATAATTTTGAATTTTTTGATAACTGGTATCTATATTTTGTTAAACAGCGCGATAAGAACCAGGATAGAGATGTCGCGATTGTAGAAAACAACGACGAAGGCGATATCACAAAATACATCCTGCATCCTATAACTGCGTAAATTTTCATAACCAAATTATTCCAAAGTGTGTATACGAGTATATTGGTTATTATTAAAATGGAAAATTGATAATTTAAAATATTTTCAGAGAGCTTCTTTTGGAAAATAAGAAGCCGCAGCAGAATGTCACTAACAGCCAGCTTTTCGAGCCCTCGAAAAGTGCCGTCATCTTTGAACCACCTCCAAAGAAGAGGAAAAAAGGGATGACAACGTATGAGGAGATTCAAAAAAGCTCCAGGACGCCATTGAATTTCAAAAAGAGGAGCATGAAACGTTATGAAATTAATTGCCGCTGAATCTAAATATAAGCAGGAACATTACGCTTTAAATTTGGAGGCGGTAAAAAAAGTGTAATGAAGAGTCTTCATTGAGGATTAAACTTTTGCGATTACAAATGCAAAAATTACAGAATTCTTCATAAGAGATTTAGGTCTTTGTCTTTGCCATCAAGAAAGTGCAATTATCCAGTAAATTGTCTTGATTAGACCTGTTTACTTATTTAAAATAACGTTTTTTGCTAAATTTACATGCGGCGATTTAGATTAATTTTATTTTAGCTTTCAAATAATAGTCTTTGGAATCATTACTCCATCAACCTTTATCAGCCAGTTTTAGTTCTCTGTAGGCCAAATATTTTTTCTCTTCCTCTTTCCACCGTTGATATTGCATAGATCTTTCCAATCACGTGTAAATTCAGTAGCTGTCAGGTTCTCATGCAACTCTTTCCACTTTGTTAGAATTTCAATTCGTCTTGGTACTGTGAAATACTTACCTTGCTCTCCAAGCTGTCCATATTGTACGAATTCGAGAATCCGTTGTTAATTTGCTGAAGTTTTATCTCCTTACTGTTAAATAGAATAATAATAATAATATATGAATTAAATTAAAATAAAAAAGGTAAAAATGAAATAACAATTGCTTTCGATTTAAATGCATATATTGGGAAGTGAATGCGATGCGACATAATTATCTGACAGTTCTTTGTAATCGAATTGATGAATGAAGTGTACAGTGATCTTGAATTTCGCATCCGGACCGCTTCAAAACTGCATTTGAATCGTCGCTCGTTTGGAAGCAGGATGAGGTTAGAGTCGGGCCACACGTGAAGTGACACTCCACAAACTGCTGACAGAAGAAATTGCCAGCAATCAATAAGGATGTTTCCTCTCTAGTTTCGCTGACATCCTCTTCTGCCGGCTGCTCCGTCTCCTCATTGTCTTCTGTATCTGAAAAAAGATTCATATTAAATAGACGAACAATATTTCTATTGTATCTATTTCCAAAATATTGAAAATGATTCTACCATATGGGTAGTAAATGATCCGTTATGGCGAGATTTGGGCGTGACCTAAGTAGGAGTAGGGGTGAATCCCAAAAGTTTTAAGGTCGAAAGTGATAGCGGTAAGTTTAGCGGCTGACATTTCTTGGTTTCGAAATTCGAGGTAAACATTTTTCGCTATGAAATTAAGCGGTGCTGATAAGTTCTGCATAAGAATTTTTTTGTTTGATGGTAATTTGGCGTCTTCAAGATAACTTTTATGACTTGGGCATGGCCTAAATAGGGGTGGGATGTAGCACAATAGTTTTGGGATGGAAATTTTTCGTTTCAAATCTTGAAGGTGTAAATTTTTGGTAGCCGAAAAAAAAAGAGATGTTTGCAGAGCATGGTATATCGTAATTTGTCAGCATGATGTTTTACCAGGTGTGAGGATTATAGAAATAATTTCACGTTTTGAAAACTAGTGATGTGAGTCAAAAGTTTTGTGGCAGAATTTTTTTTCGTTCTAATTCTCAGTCCCCAAAGGTTGGCATATGAAATTTCTCATTTCAAATCTTGAAGGTGAACATTTTTTCTAGTAGAAAAGAAGGATGTATGTGGACCGTGGTATATTGCAATTTGTCAGCAGGTGTACGGATTATGAAGATGGTATGGTTGTGATACGAGTACCGATCCTATCACTCTAGTATTTTCAAATATTATGTAACGATTTTACGAATTTCTGAACTGAGCATTGCATGGTTTTTCATATCTCTAGTTTGCACACTAAATTTATCTCCAAGCTTATCTACACATGGTTTTCAGTTGTAAGACATAAAAATACAACAGTAGTCGACATTATAATTGATTTCGAAAAATTTTTGAACCCAGGTCAAAAACAACTCCATAGAAATGGGCATGGTCACAATATGTGCTAAATACAGTCACGGAGATGTGGGTAGAAAATAATGGAAAATGGTACGCGATGTGCGAATGCGAAGAATCGAAGAAAAGAAAAGGATGGCGTCGTTATGGTACGAATGAGAAACGCACCCTGGGTATTTGATATCTTCGATTTGCATTTTTTATTCGCACTATAAATACCTTCTGAAACAGGACCTAATAAAGATTGGAATGTTAAATATTTTGAAGAATAAGGATATTGGAATAAAGTCGATAATTTATGTTATATTGTTACGTCCGACACGTCTGATCCCGAGATGGGGATACGTGAAGGGCGAACTTAACCTTATTTTGGAATTCTTACTACTTTAAAGCGCTTATGTGCACCCAGCTGCTTTCTGTTGCTTGTCTTTGGAGGTAAAGAGCGATCATCGAGGTCAATGGTTCTTATATATGGGTGTTTCTTTTATCTCTGCCACCCGAAATATCTCAGTAATTATCGATGTCACTGAAAAATGTTCCAAACAAAGGTCATACGGTGTGGAGGGGGCCATCAAATGCGACCAATTTTTTTTATTTCGGTGGAGG
>JARQTH010000648.1:46305-65663 GCA_030142595.1 Trachelus iudaicus
TAACATCTCCCCTCTTAGACAAAACATCGTCTATTTGGGGCGATGCTTTTGCATAAATTTATATTTTGTTTTGTGTTGTTCCGTATTTCTCATTTACTCACTTAATTATGCATCTTCGGAGATATTTTTCGGAAGTATCTCGTTATCGATGCGTGACCATGCTGCCCTGGTATAATATGCTTTTGTTCCCCTGGTGTGAAGTCACGGATGATTTTGTCGGTAATTTCCTTTGGTTCTGACACATCTTCTGTGTCACAGGGTTTCCAGGTTTCCTTGGTGTTGCGGAATTCCTCATCGTCGCTGGTTAGATCTCCAAACAGCTGTTATGTGTGGATGGCGATGAACAGACCCTTTTCAGTTTGGATGTGTCTATTGGCTTTCCAGATGCTGGTGGCGGCTTTGTTTCGATTGGCTAGTATTGTGAGATACTGAAGGTGCTGATGTATATTTTGGAATTCTGATCGGACTATGTGGGTCTGGTTTGCCAGTAGTTCCGACAGATGATTCTGGTCTTGGTGTAGTTTATCTAATTCGATATTGTAGTATTCAGCGTCGGCTTCTGTGAGTGTTCCAAAAAGAGCTTGACTTATAGTGCCTATGAATTCAAGTAGTGCACCGCGCTTCTGTCGTTTTCCTTCTTCCTTGATTTCTCCGACAATTCCTTGTAAAAGATCCTCAGCCTTACGAGAGTGAGCAAGTCTGGCTATTAGGTGGGTTATTTCTTCCTGAGCTTCACAAATCGTAAATTGTATGGATGAGCATTGCTTATTTGCTTCGAGATGATGTTCTTCTAGGCGTGGACGGTGTTTTAGGGATGCACCGATTTCTAGCGAGTTGACCAAATTCCATTCTACGTGATAAATACGCATGTCATGGAGTTTCTCAAAGTGCAAGCCGATATTGTTCTTCAATGGAGTAATTTGACAGTAGGTGCTTTACCTTGCAGAATTCCGTTGGTTCGTGGTACGCAGAATAAGGTTACAATTACGCGCAACATCCTGTTTTTGGAAATTGAACAGCTTATTTTTAGCATTGTTGATGATCCTGGGTCAGTTTGTGGGCAGAGCTCGCAGGTTTTAATTTGTCGAAATGTTTTATTTTAATTTTCCATATATCAGTTTTTCTGACAGCGTTGCTTAATTCTAATAACTGCAAGATTTCGTACGGGCCTTCATAATGTGGATCGAATTTGTGATGTCTTGGCTCCTTTAGAACGTATACCCTATCTCCTGGATTGAATTTGATTGGTTTTACTTTCTTGTCGTATCGTTCCTTTGTTTTTTCTTTGGTCTGGACTGACGTACTCCGAGCAACATTTCTGATTTTGTTCAGATGGGTAATTAGTTCTACTAAGTAGTCACCGTATGTTTTTAGGTCATTCGTGTCCGGATACGATGAAGGTATTCTTGCGGGTTTACCAAAGATGAGTTTGTAGGGTGTGAAATTCGTTGCTTCGTGTACCGAGGTTTTATATGAGAACATTGCGAATGGTAGTAGCAATTCCCAGTCATCATATGCGTCCATGTAATGTTTAAGGTATTCTACGAGACGTGGTGGCTTCTATCTAGTGCTCCGTTGGTTTGAGGTCGGTAGCCGGACGTAGTGATTAATTTTACTCAAAATATTTTTGCCAAATTTTTGAAAAGCTTGCTGGTAAAACAGGTTCCTTTATCCGTTAAGATAGCTTTAGCTGTTCCAAACTCGTTTGTAAAATGTCGTGCAAATGCATCGGCGATAGTTGTAGCTCGTATATTGGGAATAGTTACTGCGAGACAATATTTGGTTAAATTATCCTACAGGGTCAAAATATATTTGTTCTCGTTCGGGGTTTCTGGTAGAGGACCTACAGTGTCGAGAGAGATTTTATGAAATGGTTCCAAAGGTGTGTCGGTGATGAGCATTGGTTCTCGCGTCTTCATGCGAACTAATTTTTGTTTCTGACAGCTATCGCAACTCCGGATATATTCCTGAATTTGATGATGCATATGCGGCCAGTTAAAACGTTCTCGTATCCTTTGGTATGTTTTAGTAACGCCTTTGTGTCCCCCGGTGAGACTTCCGTGATATTCCTTTATAATTTCTTGACGGAGATCTGGTGATGGTGTCTCGATGATTACCGTGCAAAGAGTGATTGTATTAGGCGCCTCTTCCTCGAAATCAACATGCAGTACCCCGACTTCCCACCAATGTCGCCACAAGTTTCAAAGCTACACAACGAAAAAACAGGGGGCGTCCGGCACCAGCGTCCCGTGCTCGTGCACGCCCGCCAAGCCTCATTCTTTCGCTTTGTGCCGATGAGCCTCGTGTTTAGCTTAAGAAAAGGGTTCGGTTTTTCCAAGAAATGTATCGTAAAAGACACAAATCCGAACCATCAGATGAAGAGAATAACAGGAATAGTCTCGAGAAGAGGATTAGAAAATTGGAGAAGCAGAATAAAAGATTGAAGAGGAAAAAGAAGAGGAAACATCTTCGTAGAAACTGTTCCGGCAGCTCGAGCGATTCTTCGTTCTCAACGAATGGACGTAAGCATTAATATGCTAGGAGTTTTTCTTCTTTATTTATGTTGCAGTGTAGCAGCAGTATGTGAACGTTCGATTTAGCCGGTGGGTGTACACACTTGTCTAGAGAGATCAAGCGTTACGCTCACCAATATAACCTCAAATATGACGATTTCGTACCACAGACGCAGGCACTAACCTGTAAGTGAAAATCAAATATGGCATCCACAGGCACTAACCTGGGAAAAGAGGTTCGAACACACTCGTAGGCACTAACCTACAAGTGAAGAAGCTATATGGCAGTCGCAGGCACTGTCCTGTAAATAACTGTATATGTCACACTTACAGGCACTAACCTGCAGGTGTTGTTATTTTATAACATTTATGGAAAACCAGTCGACATATACATTTAAATCTAAATGATTTTAAAGAAGGTCTAGCGACGAAAACATTTCAGTCGTTGACACGGAGATAGAGCGCTACAGATTGCGAATATTACACTGAATCTAATACTCTAACGGTTAGAGCCACGAGTGACAATGTGTAGTTCGATCTTTATCGCGTGAAGCTAAACAATTTTCTGAGCATCGGTACCATGATATCGGCTGCTTATATCGTCGTTTTTTGCTGATGCTCTTAGGTACGGTTAGGGCCTTAGGAATGCATTCAACTAAGCAGCTGGGTCAGTGACACGGACAGTGCACTGGGTAACGTGCTGAGTCTCCAATTCCAGTGATTCTTGGCTGTATTGTTTCGTTTCGAAAATGATGACCGATAGTATACGTAACAATAACCTTCGTTTTGCCTGGAAGCTCATAGTTTTTAAATGGGAGCAGGTCAAAGTTGACCAATCAGAGCGAAGCATTAACAGAAACGTAGGCTCCTACGAACTCTGAGTTTCCATCCCTTGCTTTTATTTCTCAGTGGCTATGGGCAGACTGAAACCAGGCGAAGCCATGCCTATTAGGTGTTACTCGCTAAGAACAGCAATGCACTAACTGAAAACTGCAATATCTTATGATAATGTAGGAAATAATAAAGATCTGTCACCTAGAAGTATTATGTAGGTTGTTTTTAAGGCTTTCGGCCATATCGCTTTTTCAAGGCAGAGATTAAATATGTGAGTTAGAGGATTAGCAATTAGATTAGATAATACTTTAAGTGTTTTAGTGGTAATACAGTAAAACCTGTTTTTATGCGGTCCTTTTTTATGCGATTTGTTTTTTGCAATTTTATTTTTGTGCGACTTTTTTCGTGCGATTTATTTTTATGCGGTATATGATTCTCAGCAACGTTGGCACCAGTTTAATGTTTCCTATCACTGCACATAATTTGTGGACGAACTCTGATTACGTGGTCTCCTTGACGACGATGTATCTGGACTTCGCGATGTTCATTTAGTTTTAACAATTTCCTAACGAGGCAAAGTCAGCTACTTACATATTGTCGCTCGACGCGCGAACAGTGCACGCTTCGTGTTCAGAGTTTATCCACGATTCACGTGATTAAGGATCCATTTTATAGTGAGATTAAAGGTAAATAAATTAGTCACTTTTGTTTCTATTCATATGTAGTTTTTATCATTTTTATTTTATTTTTAGACATAAGTCCTCCCTTAAAATGAATAACTATAGCCAAAAGAAAGCAAAAAGACAGACAATTCCATTGGAAACAAAAATTATAATATTAAATAGACTAGCAGATGGTGAAGGATCCACAACTGTTGCAAATGAATTTAAATTAGGTGAATCCACGATCAGATCAATCCACAAACGTGCGAATAAAATATATGAATCTCTTAATAGTGCAACAAACGACAGTAGTAAAAGAGCATCATATTCGAGAAATATTATAATAGAGAAGACGGAAAAGGCAGTCGTGTTGTGGATTAAAGAATTAACTAAAAAATGGATACCTGTTCACAAAGAATTAATCCAAGAAAAAGCTAAACAATATTTCAAACAGCTGAAGGATTTAGAACCAAGATCGTCATACTGTTTACGAAATGTGAAATTTTCTGCGAGCAATGGCTGGTTTAGTGGATTTTTACAACGATACGTACTTCACAATGTGAAGATACAAGACGAGGCAGCGTCCGCCGATGAAACAGTTGCTATGAATTATCCTAAAGTATTGGCAAAAATCATTGATGATGGTGGATGTTGCCCAGATCAAGTCTTTAACGCAGATGAGACTGGGTTATTTTGGAAAAAAATGCCTAGCCGAACATTCATTGCGAAATCGGAAAAACTGCAAGTGGTTTTAAAGCGGCAAAGGATCGAATAACACTTCTTCTTTGCAGTAATGCCTCTGGTTCAAAAATGTTAAAACCACTCATTATAAATAAAGCTTTGCACCCACGTGCGCTAAAAGGCAAAAATTTAGCTGAATATCCAATACATTTCATGGCCAATAAAAATGCATGGGTCACATCAGCTGTATTTGCAACATGGTTTAACGATTTGTTTGTACCAGAAGTTGAAAATTACATGGAAGGGATGGGTCTTCCGTTTAAAGCGTTGCTAATTGTTGATAATGCACCCGGTCATCCCTGTATAGATCATCCCAATGTAAAAATAGTCTTTTTACCACTAAATACGACTAGCCTTATGCAACCATTGGATCAGGACATAATCGCAAATTTTAAAAAACATTATGTCAAATTAACTTTTAGTTACGTTCTGGAAAAGCTAGAGGACGCTGAATTAAGCCTGACTGAGGTATGGAAAAAATTGTCAATCTTAGACTGCATAAACCATATTATTGCAGCAATTGGTCAAATAAAACAACACACGTTAAATTCATGCTGGAAAGCGATCTGGCCTGAATGTGTAATTAATCGCAATGCAACCAAAAACGCGTCTACATTATTATCTGAAATTACTGCGCTCCCAAATAACATTAGCGGAGAAGGCTTCGATATTTTCGGCGAAAATGATCTGGACGAAATGATTGAGGACCAAACTGTCAGTGATAGTGACATTATCAATAATTTGATAGATTATGAAAATGTACAAGAAGAACCGGAATATATTACAGCAGACAAATTATATGCAGGGATCCAGATTTCTAAAAAATTGGAAACACATTTTCTAAAAACAGATACTAATACGGAAAGGAGTTTGAAATTCCAAAAAGAGCTGAGATCGTGCATGTCTCGCTATCGTGACGTTTACAAGCAATTGACCAACCGACCGTCGTCACAAAAACTAATCACTGAGTTTATGGTACCAAAAAACAAATCAACTGAAATCCATTCTTCAAGCGACGAAAACGATTTTGGAGCAAGTCATCACAAGAAGATGCGCGTTTTGGATTACGACGACGAGTAGCAGCGAACAATTTAATGAAATTTGCAAACTTCTCCATGTATATGTGCAATGAAGAATTAAATGTTATTACAATTTTTTCAGGTATAATTTCATTATTTAATTGAATTGAAAGCATTCTCTCATCTATTTCGTAAATAATTGATGTGTTTTCTAAGTGCGACTTTTTTATGCGGTCCCTGTCTGCCGCATAAAAAAAATTTTGTGTAGTATATCGTATAAAGTTATTTATTATATGCCAATATTTGTAAAATTTTCAAATATTTTTTTGTACGATTTCTTTTATGCGGTCCCTATCTACCGCACAAAAACAGGTTTTACTGTATTGTCTAAATCGCCATTTTTTATTTTCACATGTTCTATTATTTGCAATATTTTGAATTTCTTTGTTGGCTTGAAAAAGATGGAGTTATTATTCATAGGTGGTAGTTTTTACCACTAGGTTTAGTAATTTTGTCGCCTACATCTTTACGAATATTGCAGAAATACGAGTTCATATGATTAGCTATCTGTTTAGGAACTTGGATAGTGATATTGCTGTCTATTGTTATCTTAGTGATTGTGTTTACATTTTGCGAATTTGATCCAAGTTTAGTTTTTATTTGTTTCCATAATTGCTTAGGATTATTAAAATTCGACTGAAATAATTTTCTTTCATGTTTCATTTTAGCCTCCTTAATAATCTTATCAAGAAGTTTAGTATAGTTTCTGTATTCAAATTTTACTTTATCGTTATTAGGTTCCTTACGCATTTTAATATATAGTTTTTCTTTTTTTGTCGCACGAAATCATTAGTGCATTAGTAATCCAAACTTTTCTAGGATTTCTTTTGTTATTTTTTATTTTTAAAATATTTTTGGTTTGCTCTAGACAGTCTCGTATTTCAGATACTAGTAAACTAGCATCTTGATCAGGATCATCTATGGTCTTAGGATTAAGTTTTCGGTCAGAGTATTTCTTGGATCTTTGTTTAGCATTTTGCAAGTTTTCTCTAGCGCGTCGCCTAGTGTTGTCTATCCCCCAAAAAACACTTACGTGTAAAAAACTACGCCAAGTACAGGAGTGCTGTGAATTCTTCCAACAAGAAGTATTGAAATCAAATTATTGAGGCCAAGTATTAGGTCATTAAGTATGAAATGTCCGATCACCTCAAGTACTTTTAGTTCGGAATTGGACGTTTCAGACTTGATGACCTAATATTTAAGTCACTACATGTTTGCCAATTATATGATTTAGCACTAACCCATCATTTTATTTGGGTTTTCAAAATTTTCTATAACGTTTTCACTGCTATTTTGGATTACTACTGCTTCCGGTAGTTGATTATGATTTAATGGTCATTCAACAATTTATGAAATTTTAGGTGATTCCTTATCGAGTACTACTTGGCGGGTCGACGACGACGACGGCGGCGACCCTGAAATAAAATCATCTCGATCGCCATGTGAATACGTCCTGATCCCATACACTAATCGTATTGAATTAGGTGGCAATCAATTCAGAACTCTGGATTCCTATAGTGAATGTATCAATAAATTTTTCTCACGTACAGCCGTTCATAGAATATTTGAGTTGAAACACAGATACAAGACGATACAGATTCAGATACAATGCTTCGAGTGAAAAGTCTCGGCGGGCCGTGCCCTGTACGGCAGTTTGCCTGTACTTAGCGCGAGGCTCGACCGAGTCTCGTGATATCATCCATTAGGTCTTCTAAGTAATTATCATAGGTTCTTTCGGGTGATTCGCACGCGAAGCTTGACGGTATACGTGCTGTTCTACCGTATATTAATTCGTGCGGAGTATATTCTGCACCTTCGTGATAACTAGTGTTATATGAAAATATTGCCATTTCTAACCACTGGTCCCAGTTGACCTTGCCTGTTGTATAATGTTTCAGATAATCTGCTAGGACGTAGTGTGAGCGTTTAAGTGTTCCATTGGATTGTGGCCGGAAAGCAGTGGTTCGCAGTTTTTTGATATGAAATCATTTAGCAAATTCTCGCATGAAAGAACTGACGAAGCTGCGACCCTGATCGGTTTGAATTGTTTGAGGGGTACCGAATCGGCAAATAAAATCTTTAGTAAGAGCTTTAGCTATTGTACTAGAATCCATTTCACCTATCGTCACAGCGATTGAATATTTTGAGAGATCATCTTGAATAGTTAAAATGCAGCGATTTCCGGAAGCAGTGAATGGTAAAGATCCTACGAGATCTAAAGTAACCTTATCGAATGTGTTGAGTGGTGTGTCAGTGATTATCATTGGCTAGCGCGTCTTATTGCGCACTAGTTTCTTCTTCTGACAACTATTGCATGCTAGTATGTATCTCCTAACATCTTCCTTCATATTCCTCCAAAAATAGTCTTGACGTATGTGTTTCGTAAGTTTTAGTAATTCCTTTATGTCCTTCTGCCGTTGATGAACGATATTCTGCGATAATGTCCTTTCTCTGATTTAGTTGGAACATTCTGACTTGATTTTTACAAATAATAATCTTTCGAGGTCGATTACCTGCTAAAGATTTCAATATTTCCTTGATTTGCTCCCATTTCAATAGTCCAATTTTATGCTCCCTAGAGACATTAATTGTACTGATTTTATGAGATTTTATTCGGTGTATTAAATTTTTTAATAATTCTTGAATTCCTTCTGACGTAGCATGAATGTGCGAGAACACGATAATAAAGTGAAGAAATAATTACTTAGAACATCTCTTGTTTAATGTTGATAAATTTCTCCTGCTTTAAGTGGTTCTTTAAGCAATTCACCATTTTCGGCTAAAGGGTCACGTCCATTCCCTATACGTTTTCGTGACTCGTGTACGAAATATGCAATGGGATTATCCCGTGAGGCGATGTTATCCTTTATTTCTAGCATTTTCATAGCAAGATTTCCTTCTATGATTTCTTCAGTGCATTCCTGATTAAAATCTCTTGTCTCGTCCTCGTTCCCCTTTAATGATTGATGGGCGAGCGTAGTTGTTATACCTGTGTTTGAATCCTTGTCAGATTCTCCATGATTAATAGGAATTGAAATGCATCTGTGAGATTGTATTGATGAACTTGAATCAGATTCGTACCCTTCGATGACATCTTCTGCCTCTAAAGAAGTTGATCCTGTTCTCATTCGACCGGGTTTCTCGATAATGGATCTGCATTGAGATTAATTTTCCCGTTTTTGTAATGCATCTCATAATCGTATTCGGATATTTTGAACTTCCATCCGATTATAGAATGAGAACGAATTTTGACTGAACGAACTTATTGTTTCTTTGCTCGGGTATGCTTGATCCGTTTTATGTAAGTTAAGTATTCTGGATATGAATGAATTATTGTGTATACCTGATTATATGTGAATGTACTCATAGGCTTACCCAATAGTTTCCAGGGAGTTCGATTGTTCCTTATTTTATGATTTCCTTAGAAGTAGTACTGATTCAATGAGATGGTTTGGATGGGCCCTCAGTCTAGATGAGGTTGCAGCACGTTTTGTAAATGATAGTAATCATGATGATTCACAATACTCTCAGAATAGAGTCACCAGGTATGCTTCACTAGTTTAACTGATTTGAATGTTTTGGCCTTGATACTTGACTTCTGTATATATGAATTCCGAAGAACTGAATTGAGGATGAAAAGACTACAAGTCTTTTCAACTTTAGAGTATTAGTCCTCAACTTAGTCTTTAAATTTCTTTTACAAGACTTCCACTTTACTACTCAAGTAGAACAGCACAGAACTCGAACTCTGACTACTCTCACAGAACGACTTTTTATTCTCTACAACCCTATTTAACGACTTCGTGTCTTATCCCTTCTATTACTTCTTCCGAATTTTATTGGTCTTTGATTCCCTTTCTTATTGACTAGTTAACAAATCAGAAGCCTAACAATTATCTGTCTGTTGCTGCATACCTGAGTCTTCCAATTCTGTACCTGAAACCCCGCAAGTACTGCTAGTCTCGAGGAGCTTCAGGTTTATCTTTTATTTTAAGACATAATAAAGGATTGGTATGACAAATTCCTTATGAGCATAATGCCTGATAGAATAATAGGCGTAACATTTTCCGGACGTATAAAAGATAATGTAATTCATAATTGAGGATTCCAACAATATAAACGGAATATAAACAAAGAAAAAATGTAAACTAATAAGCATAAATCATAGGAGTTGATTATATTAGACGATTAATCGACTTATATACTCGTCTAGTACCGTCGGTAAAGATAATGCACATGTAGTGTGTATAGTGTATGTATGGGTTGGGGTATAATAATATATGTGGGTTGGCCATGGGTACAAGTGGCTGTGCATATGTATAGGGGGGCGAATGTCGTATACAAGAGGGCCGAGACATAACAATATATATATATATATTATATAATATTCTGCGATTTCCGGCTACATCTTCGGGCTCTATGCGTACAGAAGTGATTTCCTGGCGTTGGACTGTATATTATTTTTTAAATTTGTACTGATTTCCCTCGTGGGAACGTTTTTTTGTGTTTTATATTTTTCAAGCGGATCCGAAAGGATCTTGTTGAAATTTGAATACTACGGGCCTGGCATAGCGCGCTGACGAGGCGACGCAACAGCCAGTCTGGAGCATATGCTTGTATATTCTATGGGAAATTTTGCAGAGGGTGAACTTCGGTATCGTATGAGTATGATGTATATTTTTGTAGAACAGTAAGGTCCTATAAATTTATACATATTATTTTGCCAATAGGTCTTCGGGACCGCCAGCTTAAATAATTTCCTTGGGGATCTACAGTCCTGTTCTGCTTAAAGCGTGCATGTTTTGTTCAGGAACCGTTGTTCCATCTCTTTCACTTGTTGCTTTGAATAAATGGGGCCAGATTGTAGTTCCGTATTTAATTTTGAAACCTTCAAGTCCGTATTCAGAACTCGCTTTTAGCGCGCTTTTATGTTCACTCTTAGGGTCACTAGCAGCTAATAGCGCGCTATTAGCGAAAAAGTCTATTCAGAACCGCTTTTAAGCATTTCACAGCGCGTTATTAGGCGCCATCTTGAGAATAACAAAAACCTGTTCGGAGATGTGGGCAGGGTATGTTTAAAGTGACAGGTCGCTCAAATATGGCGGACCAGATGGAGGCTATTGCCGAGATAGATGAAGTCCGCGAAGTTAATGAAATGAGAGTAAGAAATCCGCAAGTTTTTAGAGAGAAACGTGATCCGTTTCGTACGTAACATCATCCTTAGGCATTTCCGCCGTATTCAATGCTCAGAGGCTATCAGATTTGTGGGGATCTTCATCCTCCACAAAATTTTCCAGGCAATCTTCACTGATTTTATTATAAAATCGAGCCCAAAAGGTCTTGAAAGGGCAGAATCTCCACCTGTACTACTCGCACGCTTGCAATAGCAAGGAATAGTTTTCTTTGCTGCGAGTTTCCACCGCTGCTACGCATCTCTTATAGCATTCCATTCCCTCTTTATTCCAGTCGATGCCATTTTCTCTGTTAGTTTCATTAATTTGTCTCTTCTACTGTTTTGTAATCAAGCATTATTTGCTTTATTCTCTGGTATATCATGATTGTCGCTTAGAAATTGTATGACTAATGTTTTTTCTTCGAGGGTGAAATTCTCGTTTCGTCGCATGATGATATTAATAGCTTGACTTCAAGAAAGGGAATTCTTGAATTTCGAATTTCAAATATGGCTGCAGTTTCCACCAAATATGAAGTTCGCGCTTTCCGAATGCCACCGAATACTCCCGAATGATTCCGAACGCGGTTGAAATTAAATGTTACAACACGCTGCTCCCTGTTAGTGCATCTTTAGTTAAAAGCGGCTTAAAAGCGAGTTCTGCATACGGTCACTAACAACTCGGCGCCGTCACTTTTCACTAATAGTGACTCTGTTAGTGACCTTAAGAGCGAGAGCCTTCTGAATACAGGCTTTAGTATTTATTCGTTGTAGTTTTGAGAGTGAACCTTCCCAGATTTCATATTGTGATTATTGTTTCCTAGACTCAGGACCCCACCGCATAACAGCTGACCCGGATGTCCTTAGGAGACAGCGGTGTAACTCTGGTTATACCTGGCGCCCAATAATTTAGTATTTTATTAATTATTTCTCGCGATGTCATTTATTTGTGCTTCACCGTTATAAAGTGTCGTCACAATATACATATGTATATTGTAAGGAAAATGTTACTGTAAACTCCTCCCCGCCACCTGGCTCGAGGGCACCACTGGTCCGAGCACTACTATCGCGTATACCATTGGTTAATATTGTTAATTGCGTATATCTAGCGTTTTAGGTTTCTTGTATTTAGTGTTAAAATCCTTTCCCTCCGCCCCTTCCTCCCTATCCCCATCCCCCGTAAGCCCCTGGCTCGAGGACCAGCAAAGAGGGCATCACCATAGATCGTCTGCGAGGACAACAGCCATCCCTGGAAAGAACGCGAGGGTGGCTACGTTGCCAAGGCAATGGAAGGCAGACAAGGCATGGACAGACAATAGCTGATCAAGATCCCCGTGGGATGGATGCCCGCCAGCCCACTACCATCACCACGTGCATGCAGCCTCTGTGCAGTCCCGTCACACGGATAGGAAAGAGGCCCGTGTGACAGCGTTGGAGCCCTCTTCCTCGGCAACCGCGGACATGCCCGGGAGAACTTTGACAGGCCTGCAGGCCGCCATCTTGGCCGACGCGTGACAGCAGCCCACGCGCCCGCGAAGCCCTGGAAGGCCCGGCAGGCCGGCAATACAAAAAGGACCAATGCCTTGCCATGCCGGATCTGCCAACCAATGCAGAGGCGCGTAGCCCTCTCAGCTGAGCAGCTCCATCAATCACCGATGCCCTGGAGGCTCACAAGGGCCAAAACCACTGGAAAGTTCTTCACTTCGAGCCAGAGGTACCGAGCGAGTACTGATGTATATGATTTACTGCAAAAATAGCGAATACTGTTTTGAGATTGTGAGTAAAAGTGGGACTGTGCCCTTTACTTGGGATTACCGTTTGCGGATAAGATTGAAGTAAGTACTGAGTGCTTGCGTTTTCTTTTTTCTCCCTTCCCTACCCCCTTTCTCTATTTGCGCCGTACATTTAGTAGATTTCTGTTTTTGATATTGCGAGTCGTACTCACGTGGACTGGCCTTTTGCGTAGCTTTTTCTTTTTGAGTTTTAGTCTGGTCTTCAGCCCACAGCTTGCGGCCAGTGGTATATTGCGTACGCCCTAGTTTATTATTTTGTGCCCTTTTTGGGAAACCATCCGTGCTCTTTTCCTTCCCCGCCTGCTTTTGAATATTGTAGAACAGAGGTATTTGTAAGTAGCCGTTTTCGCGTTCGGGAACCGTCCTCACTGAACCCCTCACCTCTTCCGCTGCTAGCTGTGCCATTTCGCGTTATCGTAAGTATTCGAGGACCTTCTCAGGTCACTCGGCGCTGCTACGCCGAACAAGTAGCTGGTGCCCACATTGATTGTTTCGAGATATCTAGTGTCGGTAAGCCCTCCTTGCCCCTCCTTTTCCCCTTGCCCATTGCATATTTCTCCGTTCCCGCGTGCTCCCGAGCGAGCACCGCCGTGTTATTGTTTTAGACCTGTCAGTTCGAATATTGCGACTTTTGAGTATACTTTTCTAGTTTATTCTCTTTTGGTTTCTTTTCTGTTCTATTTTCTTGTAGACCGGCATATGTTTCTATTAATTATATTTTGTTATCTATTCTACACCGTGTTCCCTTTCTTTTCGCGTCCCCTTTCTTTTCGAGTTGCCTTTTTGCGATAGCTAATTGGAGCTGACCCTGGGTAGAAATAAGCTTAAATTAAATGAAGCGCGAAAATTTATTGAATTATAACATAAGTTAATTCCTGAAAATGACATAGGGTATGACGGGAACTATTACAAAAGAATACCCGAGCCGTTGGTAGCAAAACAGCTGATTTTCCGTCAACAAATAATTAATCTCTATCCCTCTGGATTACGATATCGAAAAAGACCACGGAACAAAATCTGGAAAATAATTCCAGAAGAGACGGAGAGAGTGCTCCGACTAGCACAGATGATTTGCGAGATGGCAGAGGGGCAGGGATCGCCTAGGTATTGGTAAGGGAATTGATTAGGAGAATAAGAACCTCGGAATAGAAAACAATAACAGGTGTCCTTTTATTTAGGACGATTAGGAATTTTAATAAATAACAAATAGTAAGTTCGGAATAAATCAAGAAATAAGGTCGATAACAATTAAGGTAAATCAAACAAAATAAAAAGAGATGAGATTTGAAAATTTCGTCTACGATACGTGAATTTCCGTGACACGGGACACACGCGACGATACGTTGAGGTCTCGGGAAGCGACACAAACATAATACATTGCACGCGTCCTCGAGAAGCGAGAACTCGCGGATTCTTTCTGTAAGGTCTCCAGGGTCACGAGACTTTTGCGCTAAGAAAAATTGCAAAATCACGAAATAATAACTCACTAAGGAAATATAGGCGATACACGGAAACTTTACTACGTTAGCGATATATAAATTGTCCATCGGCAGAGACCCTGGGAAAAACGTGAACGTGCAAAACGATACGAAAGTTGCCTGTATGAAAAAGATTTTGTGACTCGCTACAAGATTCTTATCGGTATTATTGAAACTACTGCAGATACAAAATTCGCACCCGACCATGATGGTAACTCAGAAAAGCTTGTCGTACACGCAAAGTTCACTGTAGATCTGGGACTCGCGTTCCCACTAACAATCAAAGGTATTGCCCTTAAATAGCCAATAAGATCCTCGGGAGGATTCACAATACTCGTATTACTACGCCGCACAAAACTCATACCGTTGGAACTATTCTTCGAATGAGAAATACGAAATAACGCTAGAGTGACATCTGTGGCTCAATCGCCTTACTCCTACGAGACGGACTTCCAGCAGATGCCGGAGACTTCCACTAAGCAACGATATACGATACTCGGAAGGAATAAATAAAATGTTATGTTAAATAGCTGTGCGCAAGTGGTCCGTGGGCAAGTGCGTCCGTGGGTATCTGGGTCGACAGAGATTTCAATCCGTGCGCTAGTGGTTCGTGGGCATCTGGATCGACGGAGATTTCAGTCTGTGCTCAAGTGGGCCGTGGGCATCAGGGTCCGTGCATGTTACGAGATTCATGCGCAAGTGGACCGTGGGCATTTGGGTCGACGAAGATTTCAATCCGTGCGCAAGTGGTCTGTGGACAACTGGGTCCATGGGCAAATGGGCCTTGGGGAAACGGTCCGTGCGTACCTGGTTCCGTGGACAAGTGGTCTGTGTACATCTGGACACCATTCTATTTTAACGAGTCAATTCGGTAATTAAATTTCGCCCGTCGCAGGCTGCTTTCAGACATGATGCTATATTTTATTTATACAATCACAAGAATAATAGAAGAACCTATTATTCCCGTTGCCGACAGAAGTATCGTGTAGATAACCCGCGTCTAATTATCATATCGATATAATTGACTTTCCGATCACTAATCTTCTGTAAATACTATTTATAATAGCTGCTACTTTCCGCTTACGTTTCTTATCTATTCTTCGCTTACTAACAACCAGCATTCTCTAGGCTGGACCTGCACTAACCCTCTCTATATTCCGTTATAGGACAATATGCTTTTCTTTTCTAATGTGTAAAACAAAATCTCACTTTCATTTCTTTTGTTCCACCTGATCTCTTTTCTAAATTCCTAACAATCGATTCTGGCTCGAACCCGCCTTTCTGGCACGATCCGGAGAAACGCATCGTGCGAATAATGTTACAATATAGATATAGTTATTATATGATTTTTTTGTTAATCTCATTAACATGTTTTGCCGCCAAATTTCTATTGTATCATATGGAATTATACATGTATTATAAGATGTCGAGCTCTTAGGGAGGAACGATAATCAGAGTAGACCTATATGAATGTGGATACTTAGGTGCGTGTATCTGTTTACTATAAACATTTTAAATCATCAACGAAAACCGACAATTATCGTTTTGTGTAATATTGCTTCGTTCTAATTTTGTATATTTAAATTCTGAAATCTTGTTAATGAATATAGAAGCTTATTCTTATTATTAAATTCTGCTTAGTTTAAAAAAAAAGGATACAAACTTTACATCGGTTTGGACCGGGCATGCCTACTCTGGATCGGATAAGAAATTTCTGAGAGATAAGGGCCTAGGACCCGATCGAAAAGCCTTGTCAAGTTCACATCAAGTATTCCAGATTTGGTCCAGAGCACTTATCTTCGTTACACGCTACGTCTAGTCCAGATCAGCTATGTCTGGTGCGGTCCACCCCAGATTCAGCAAAAATTTTCCAGTCAGGTACGATAATTTGTCGATACATTGTTACGATCGGGACTCACATGTGGGATAGCGCTGGTTCAACGCTATGCCAAATATTAACCAGTGACCAAAAGTCGATACAGTGTTACGAATAGGGCTCACACACGGGGCAGCTCTGGTTCAAGACAACTTCGACGTTGAATAAATTTGAAAATTCATTGTTGGTTCAGCAATTGCGAAATATTTCTTTTTTAATCTGGCGTTACCTTTGACCAGCATTAATGGACGACAATTAGTCGTCAATCATGGATCAGCAGTCAAGCGTTCGTTAATGATTGACAATGCAACGAAATTTCCACATTTGTGTCCTACTTTAAGTAAGATATGTGTCTTCTGTCGAGCGTATCTGATATCTGAAATGAGTTTGCTCTGCTAAAAAGTTATAAATATCAGAGCAGTAGAAATCTATTGCGGCTGTGAGTTATTGAATAATCTGATGACTTAGATCCGGTACAATGCCAGATATTAATACCTCCTCAAGTTAGAGTAAGAGCTTACTCCCACCATACATCGAAGGCTGACCCTATTCTTGCTTGGTTTTATAGCATACTGCTTGCTTTTCTTTTCTTTCTTTGGTGTATTTTATGACGTTTGGGTGCAATTGCTTGGTGTGAGGCTGATGAAACGGGAAGTGAAGAAAGAGAAGCTGATTTTGGTAACATTTTTAGACCGACTGCCGCCGATCCACGAGGAGGGGCTGCTGCAACGAAGGAACCAGGAGAGTTCCAGAGTACCCGGGGTGGGGCTCCATCTTTCGTCTGCCGGCCGTCAAGCTGGGACGCCCCGTGATCGACGCCGCCGACCAGGAGTCGACTTATTCTTCTCGTCCTGCCGTGAGGCCGCGAGGATATCTACGGCGGACCCATATCAAAGTACCGCCGGATAGAGGGGGGGGGGGGGGACCACCAGATTACAATGTTCTTGTGTAAATTCAACAAAACGATAAACTTTGGAAAAAAACGATAAACAATGAGAAAAATAACAAAACAATTTTTTGTAGTTTGGAATAGAATTTCACGTCTTCAAACGGATCTTTCACAGTCGACGTTGAAAGTATCCGCCACCTTGAAGAAGGCACTCCATGGAACGTTTGGTTATTGCCTCAGATATTCTAGTGAGCTCACCTTTAACGGCGTCACCGGCACTCACAATTCTTGCCACCAAGTCCATCCTCATGGTCACAGGTCTACCGTTTATGGAATACACAAGATCCATCATTCTGTCCGAGAAATAAAAATCCAAGGGATTTAGATTCGGGGATCTAGCAGGCCATTCAACGCGCCCACCTCTCCCAATCCACCTATCTGGGTACTTCTCGTTGATGTACTCCTGCAATGAGACTGTAGTGGGTCAGTGAACCACCATATTGAAGCCACATTCAAAAAGGACATCCTCAAGTAATTCTGGGAGACTTTTTCTCAAGAAATCACGGTACACTTTACCGTTCAATCGTGGCGGCAACATGTAAGGGCTAATGAGATGATTCCCTATGATACCTGCCAACATGTTGGTCGCAAATTTCACTTGGCAGCCATGAATAAACTTACTGTTATCATGGAGATTGTTTTCGGCTCACATATGGTTATTCCGAGTATTAAACATACCTTCTCGTATGAATGTGTCTTCTTCGGTGTACAGGATCTGCCCCAGAAAGTAAGGCTACTCCGCAGAGTGCTGTGAATACCACTCGCAAAATCATACGCGGTGCTGGTAGTCCTCTGGCCAGGGGTGATGGACTTTCAGCCGACTGTAAGGGTGGAGTTGTTGTTCACGCAAAACTTTCCAAACAGTCACGTAATCACAGCCAACTTCAGCCGCAACTCGTCGCGTGCTAATTGATGGAGTGTTTTCGACGCCAGCCAAAATATCCTATTAACCGTTCATGATACTACCGTTGAGCAGCACGTGAATTCCCATCACAGGGACTGTGCACATAATGCACATCCGTTAGCTTGCCCCCAAAAAGGCGGTTCATAATTACTGGATTGGACTGAAGCGACACTAAGAGGTAAGCTGTTTATCGTTGAATACAAGAATGTCAAATTCGAGTGCAAGTTGTTTACGTAGAGTTGTATTATTGAAAACAACACAAGTGCAATATCTCCATATGGTTGCTGTGGTGGTTGAAAATCCTTTTCAACAAGTGTGTGCTGTTCGTCATACTCTAGAACTGATGTTTTCTGAAAGAACAGTCTGGAGGCATCTGAATCAGCAGATGTGCATCGCTACCGGTCTATACGCAAGCCAGTTCATTGTGATCAACGGATGGGTTTTGCTCTCGAGGAAATGACAACTTCTAAAGAAGATTAGCACATCTCCAGCTAGATGGATGAAAAAGTTTTTAGCTCTGCATAGGATCATCGTCTCCATGTGTGGCGACCTCAAGTCTGCAGGCTCAACCCCAGGTATATTATTCCGAATAGCCGCAGCAGACGGATCACCGATGCCCTTTGGGGTTGGATGAGTTGCGCTAGTCTTGGCGAATTGATAGAGGTGTCACCTCCCATGAATTCTACTAAATGTATTAATGTCCTGAAGATTGTTCTACTTCTTAGTGTGCGTGCAATACATGCAGCAGAAGGAATGCCGATTATCAGATTCATTAACACGTCCGTAGTACTGTCCACACTTAAAGCTTGATGCTGGAATGGTTTGCCAATCATCCTGAAATCCAAGTTCTGGATTGGTCAGCAAAGTCCCTTGATTTAAATTTGATTGGCAATGTTTGTTCATAAATGGTTAATTCTTGGGTTCCTAGTTGGGAGAGAACACGACTGTCGTTAATAACCTATGTTAAGACTCTATAGGAAAATCTAAGTGCGAACTACCATTGTAACTTCATCAGAAATCTGCTCAAATCTATACCAAAACGTCTAGATCAAATAATAAATCGAAATGATTTTTGGTGGGATAACTTAAGGAAGGGCTTTGAAGATCATCAAGGACGAGACAAATCGGCACTTTCCAGTGCCAACGTATTTCGTTACAAAATCAATAATTGTCATGAAGACATTCCCAGTCACTTGCTCTAATCATTCGAATATTTATAGGTTATTATTGAAACCGGTAATGTAATACCTATTGTTGTGATCCATACATATATTAATATATGGTGTGACGTATTTTTCACGCGATCGAACCTCACCGGAAACTATGAGGATGACCGGTGCACAACTTACGCGATTCCTT
>JARQTH010000065.1:0-50891 GCA_030142595.1 Trachelus iudaicus
TTTCGACATTCTACAATTTCAATTCAATTTTTATCTACTCCGTATATTCTACGAGATTTTGATTCAGCCTCAATTTTGTATTTTCAATAAATTTTGAAAGTAAATCAAGATCCAATAATATTTAGTAAAAATGGAGGTGCTATATACGGGTGCCAAGTTGGCACCCCGCTTTCTTAAAAACGTCTTAAAAATGTTTCAGCAAAAGCCTTCTTCAATAGTTCTTCAGAAGTTCTACGGTTCCTGGTCTCGTTCTAAGGATTGCTTTGGGAACCAGCATCGAGTAGCGGAGAACCTCTGCCTGCCCGCCGAGCTACACGTTCGTGTTCACGTTTAGCTCCGCTACGACGGGATTCGCATTGTCGATGAAGGCTATGATCACAAAATCCTACTTCCAGACTCACCGCCTACGATTTAGTGTCATGATTTTGATATCGCCTAAGACCATAGCATATCCCTACTCATCTCTGTCTCCGCTATCACTTTCGCCTGTAACCTGAACCCTTGAATCCTTCCTAGAAACGTTTACCGTTGATATATTTTTTAAAAACACCCTATTAACTATCGTATAATACCAGGTTTTTTTTTCTCCATTTTTGAGCGTAAAGAACCCCGTCGTAAATCGTCAGAGTGAATCCTTCATTTGTATAATGACTACGTGTATTGTGATAATTGAGATTTAACGATTATCCGTATTGATAAACGTGAATCGATCCCGCAGGGAATAATCATGTATGTCGTTAAGATAATTAAGACCAAATCGGTTCAGTTAATAATCCAGGATAAACAGACTAATAGAACGATAAACCGGAAAGTTGTAGAACGGAAAAACACTGTCGTATAAAAATATTGTTAATATCGCACGAGTCCATACGGTAATAAACACGAACGTAATTTGAGTGCAGGACAAGCTTCGATGCGTAAGAATAATATTGAATCGACTTTATCAAAAAATTAACCAATTTTATCAATACTCCTCGCTAATGATTTGTTACGTACGTATGTAATCAGTGGCCATATACTGCACGGATAAATAGATAGCCAATCCTACTGCGTATCCTATACGAGGAATCGTAATCAGACCGACTATTGGTTTGATTGGCCAATAGATGGAAGCACAGAAGCAACGGAAGGAAATCCTTGTTTGAATAATGCTAATTTGAAAAACCACTTACACGATTCCAGGTAAAACGGTCGCTCGACGTTTTAGCCACGTTTAGGCTGATTTACATTGCAGCACGTAATTCCGGTTAAGAATCTCAAGTATGAGTTCGTATCTCCACTTGTATCATCGTACTATTATAATTTTATGACTTTAAATTATCCTTCCTTCCTTCCTTTACTCTGTCGTTATCGACTAGACGCTTTTAAAAAAAGATTGAATAAACATACGTCGATGGAGACGTTTGATCGAAGCGCGTAATAATTCATAAAGGTCCTCGAGCGCCAGGTAAAATGAAAAGAATAAAATCAGCTGCCTTGTTGCACTCGTTGAATTACAAAACACGGATGCCAGGTGAACTGGAGTATTTTTAATAATTGACAATTTATTAGTAACCGCCATGTAATTTGACTTGACTTAAATATCTCGCTTGACAATAATTTCAGTATCGCATTACATAATACACCAAGTAACCACAGAAAGTATTGTTTTGACAGATAATTACTTAAATTACTCAAATACCTCTCTTAACGATCCCAATTGCCAAGAGTCTAACGTCGTTGGTAAGTACAGTGCGTCGCGGTGATATAATTAACGTCAAAGCATAACCTCAAAAGAACGTAACCTCTTTCTGTATATTTCGCTTTCGAACGTGCGACTCTATGCATAGACTACAGTACAGTACATATCAATAGATTTACTGTAAATTTTATCCCATCTTTATCGTTCCTCTGCGTTCGCCCGAAGACTCTTGCTTCGAATCAATAAGTTCGTTATGCGTAACCCCGCGTCGAGAATTCGGCAGGAGTCGAGCGTAACAAAATGGAAGCCCAGCGGCTGTGCGATGTCGTGGGGTTAAAAAGTTTCGAGTACTACGATATTTTCTACTTGAGAAACTTTCTTTACTGTGCTTCGGCAACAAGGGAGAGGTTAAAATATAAATAGGGGCACAAGGCGTCAGAGGGATGGACCGAGAGACACGGCTAGTGTCAAATGAGAAACTAACCGAGCCCGTCCATCGTCCTGAACCGTAACTTCGCGAAGGACGTAAATTTCGCGTGCGTTGAACCGCCTTGAGAGGCGAGAAACGAGAATGAGAAAAAAAAAGAGATAAATACATTCCGCCAGTGACAAAGACGTAGAAGGGAACGTCGCAGAGAGGAGTGAAATTAATATTGAAAAAAAAAAAAACCCCAAAGAGACGTTAAATACGGATTCGCCAAAGCGACCAACGAGTAAGTACATTAAGGAACAACCTGAGATATGTCTTTCGCATAAAGATCTGACGCTTCTGCGACTCGTTTAACGTAACCGGCATAATCGGTTCTCTCTTTTAATTGATTACCGTCAGCCAATGTCTTTTCAAAAATTCGAATACCAAGAATATACAGAATCTTTGTATTCGTCGATTATTTTTCACCAGAAAATAGAAACCGGACTTAATGGCTATGGACAGGGGATTCCCACTGTACTAAGCCATAGTTATTGGTAGACGAATTGGGTCCATGCTGTTCCCATGTTTACTATAGTACGGCTACTGCCACGCATACAAGCACGTAAACGTAGCTCGAACTCGTACAGTGTTAACGTTGTTACGTAGCCGCCTATACTCCTGGAAAGGTGCGGAGTTTGGATACCGAACGGAGCACGTAAAGAGATAATGAACGCATTAGGAGAGCGTGTTGTTACCCAAGCGTCATTAAAGCAGACCCGGAGGTGATGCATTAAAAGGGACCACCCGGTAACTAGATCCTACATTAAGCATCCTAGCCAGTCGCAAAAGAAGGACGGTACTTGCATTTGCCAAGTTACCGACTCATCCAGTACGATATGTCGGGCGCATGCATTTTCGAGCGGTGGACAAAAGACTTTTGAAACTCCATAAAGAAAAAAAAAAAAAAAGAATCTCTTGCGCGTCATATCCCCTGTGACTTCGAAAAATTTTCTGAAAAAAAAATAGATACAGCTATAAGGATCCATTGTAATCACACGTGTAAAAATCTGTCTGGACGATTGGCGAAATTTTGAAATTGATTTCACCATCGTTCCTCACCTGCCGGTCCATTCGGACGAGTAAGGATTGCCGAATCCTAATAAAGTATGGATGACGATGTGCATCTTTGAAGAATAGAATTTTCTTTATATACTTTTTTATATAAATATATTTTAATATATCGATATTGCTGTTACGCGATTTGTCATTTTCCTCATAAAATACCTGGTTAATAAGCATCAGGGTCAGGACGGTCGTGAAACGAAGGATGACCGACATAACCTCCTCCTATCCGGACGCTCTCCGGTAACTCTGCATCTTCATCTCTGGCTCTCACGGTGGCAGCTGGATCTCCAGGTGCCGACTGGTTCGACCGGATGAGAATCGCGACCCCGAAACACAAAGTTGGGTTCGTAAATCCTCAGCTCACCGACCCTGACGAAGTTACAAGACAGATAGGCGTTGACTCTTCCTTCTCCTTCCTTGGTTTCGCATTCGCGCGGCATCGATACAATCGAGCCTGGACAGGATAACGCAATTTGGACAATCCTATAATATTCAATTATATTGAAATTATTCGTTAAATGCATTTCTAGGTTTTTCTTCTTTTTTTTTTTTTTTCAATATAAATAATTTTACCGATAACAAATTTTTACCCAATTATTTCTTAGCGGGACTTCCTGCCTCTCGCACCTGTCAACAGTCAGCGCGTAGTATCACGACAGCATGGAAATCTTTTCGTGATCCACGCTCTCTCCGTCAGTGGTTGATGAAATCTATAAAAAGCAAAAAAAAATTTTTAAAGAGGACAAAAAATTCAACACCGCAGATTCTCCCAGGCCGTAATATATAGCCGTTTAAGAATTAAACTATTCATTCCGCATGATATCATATCAAGTTGTCTATTTTCGGCGCTTGCCAAATCCAGGTGCCACGATGTCAAAGTATCATACGTGTAGAGCGTGAATTAATTTCTCTGCGCTACAACCGAATTCATGGATACAGTGAATTTTATAATGAGCATAAATTAACTATGTTATTAGTCAGCCGTGAGATGTCGATCCGTTTCTTATTGGTTAGCCAAAGTTTGGACGAGTCAAATCTTCTGGGTGATATCATACGTATTGATAGATCAACGTGAAATATCAGTGGAGTATAAGAAAGAAAGAAAAAAAAAAAAAAAACAATTATCAAATTTACTATATTCGTCTGCTGAGTATTTAATAGGACAGCAGGGACCTGTTGGGTTTTCATATCATTTGAATTTTGACACTTGGCAAGCCTGTGGATTGCTTTCGAATCATCGATCGATCGCTGATTCCTGCTGGACCGATATCTACCTTTCTTCAGAGCTTCGTAAACCAGTGGCTGCGGAGAAAATTTTTTTTTTTTTTCTGTACAACATTTTAATCCCAGAAACTTCGATTTTTCGTATTTGATGCACGGCACACAGTGATGCTACATTTTATTTATCCCTGATATACAAACTGCGCTTAATGACCTGTCGCACTGGACTGTACATAATAGAAACTCGGTTTACCATTACAAAAAAAAAATACCTGATACAACAATGAACCCGTGATTGGAATTTCATTAACGTAGTTTGCTACAAACTAACAGGATACAGCCCCGACTCACGGTATCATTTAAACCTGAAGCTTTCATTTGGGTATTGAAGCTGTTAACAATAGCGTGAAGTAATCGAATAATAAAATCGCGACGGACCGATAAACGCGTACAGAAGTTCTCTTTAATTATTCGACGTAAAAAAAGAAAGGGGAGAAAAAGAGATAAACGATCATTGGGAAAAATTGGCAAAATTTCGAAATCCGTCAGTCTCGGTACATCTGAATATTCAAAAGGCAACAGGCGCACCCATGGACCCCCTCGATTCACAGGATTTTTGAATATGAACCAAAATGAACTTTCTACTCGTTACGACTTCTGACTCACGTTAATAAAGACACTCTCTATCTATCCTCGGCCTAATCAAATATCCATATATACATCCGCCACGCGTAATTAAAATCTACGAATAAAATATTAGTCGGTCATAAATTGGCTAAGAATCATAACTAAAACAATGATCCTGTTAGGCAAGCAAGTTTCAAAAATTATGCCTAATTCGTACGGACCATCTCGTCGGTGAAATTTTAAAGTGTATTTTATATATATATATATATACATACACACGCACAAACATGTCTAACTCATGTGTACGTACAGGGCGTTTGATTCTGAGCGCGCTTTTGAAAAGATGAGGGGGAGGGGTACAGGGGGCGGGGGCGGGGGGCCGTTCAGTAAACGAGGCCCATTCATAAATTCCACTTCCGACACCGCCACTCCCAGTGGTTCTCACGTTCCTCGTACATACAAAGAAGAATTGGGGAGAAGTATAAAAGCGACGAGAAGAAATAAAAGAGAAAAAAAAAAGAAGAAAAGAGAGGACCACGCGGTAATGGCGGCTGGAGACCATTGAAAAATGTTCCATGATCGGTGACCGAGAAACGAAGCCATTGAACGAGCTTATTGCGATGCTCTTCAGGATCCTGAGTAATACCTATCGGTACCGTTCAATAACTTGGCCGTCCCTGCGCTTTTTCTGCACCGGACAAGATGGCCGCCCAACGACCGTGTCCTACTTAAAGAGTTACAGAAGATCGATTCAAAAATCGCCAAAGACCCAATCATCCATCTACTGGTTTATAGTCTATGGCGATGATCAGGGGATACGCATAAGATTCAGTGTCCAATAGCGCATTGCTTAACCCGATTCAACCATAGCCTGTCTGCCTAGTACATTATGCATGGCAAACGAAATTATAATATTATATTAAATGGCGCGAGAGCCCGTTATAAATTTTATATAAAGAAAATTATCTTTTCGTCGATCAACCACGGTGTGACAATTTTCCACTGGGCTTTACGGTTTCCCTGCCGCCACTGCTGTTGGCAACAGTTATTGACTAGAGATCACGTTAATTTTTTGTGAAACTGGCAATTACCCACGTGACTTCTTGCTGGACCGTATTGAGATCTCCCTTCTCACTTTTTCTATGTCTGTGCTTCTCGTACTGTACCACGACAGCCAGTTTCCATACGGTGCGCCCATCGGCACTGTCAAGAGCAAAACAATTTTCGCCTCTGAATTTCAGGGAAACAAGTTTTATATTTCCATATATTAAATCATCTTGTAAGTTTACCTCCCTCCGTCCTCTCGTGTCCTCACTCACTCGTCGCGCTCTCTGAGGTCTCGCAGAACTTTCGCAGCTTCCTTTCCTTATTTGTCTCTTATCCTTGCACTGCAGGACGCAACGAGAGACACACGAGGTCGAGCGTTCGTCGCTGAATTAGACTGCTGGGATTCATAGTCGCATCTAAGGAACAAGATTCAAAATTAGATCCGAACGAGCTTCCAGCGATTGAACGGTAATACACTTTCGGGATATTGATCGTGACTGAAACGTCAGCTGGATATTACGAATATACTCGAGATACAAAATTTCCGTCCGGTACGTGGAGACTGATGAAGAAAAGGCAAAAAAAAACAAAATACTAATGAAAGACATTACGAAGTTGGAACGCAAAAATTGTGTGATTGAAAAAATTATACAATTCGTTCGAACTGCCGATGTTAACTGGATTGCATATTTAAAAGGAAATATTAAAAAATTACAATTACCCGTATAACGTGGAAACACGAATTTGGCCAATTTTGTCGAATAGTATCATAGGTTAATTTTAAGATATCACGATGTGGAAAGTCTCGTACGAGACTGTCCTCGCGCATAAAATATTGCTTAATGTCGTCGAACGTGCCTGTTTCCGCAAATTTACAATGCAAACTCGACGATTGCGAAATACGCTCGCGCGGTTAGTATGCGAATACTACGCCGGCAGCGGGAGACCAATGAATGGACGATTCGAAGATCCACGAGCGAATGCATTGGTCTTGGTGAGCAAACGCTGAATGGATTGGCAACTTTTTGTATTTTATGATTGCTCACCCGCAGTCAGCATCTGGTTGGCGAATTTACCAGACCGTTCGTCTCCATCGTCCCGATTCCCCTGAGAAGCGCTGAACTTTTTTAGCCCGTCGGCCTCAAAATGTACTTTTCGTTCGAGCTTTTAGCTACAGGCCGAACTTGGGATCCCTCCCCGCTTGCCGCCGTTACCCCTTCCCGTCTTAAGCCACATTTACATTAACACGTTTTTTATGAATATTCTTTTAACTTTCTTCCTAACGAACAACTCGTCACGCCTTCGAATTTATTGACGTCGCTTACGAAACTTTAATCGTGTTACATAAGACTGTAAAATAAACATTTTTTTTAATTGAGCTCACACACGACGCTCAGTATGAATTTTTTAATTATAATCTAATGTTAATATACGTTCAAGAAATTTAATTAATCGACTGATATTCCTTTACGACAAGGAACTGTATTTACTTGGGTGTTATACATTATTTTTGTATATACAGCAATTTAGTAAAAACCCAGTGAAAATGCCCAGCAGCCGTGTATCACGCGTCACTGTGTATACAGCATGGATCTTGTCCGGTAGAAGAAAAGAAAAAAAATTTTCCAGTTACCATAATTAATAAGTATTTTTTACCTGGAACGTATGACTTAACATTGTGGGTTTTTCTTTCTTCCTTTGTTAAATTAAGTTGAGGATTAATCATCGCCTCTAGCCAGCCAGACAATGAACTAGACAATGGTCGTGTAGAGCCACCAATGACACACAATTCAAAGATCAAGCGCAAAAACCTAACCTGAAAACGAAAGAAGGTTAGATCGTTATCGATCTAAGCTCGTTTCATTGATCTTCGAGGATCATGCCTAATAACCTCTAATGGATACGCAGCGTGATAAATCTAAAAAGATATGCGACAATCAGCAATCGTTTAAAATTTTCAATCAATCTCTCGGTCACGATATTAAAATTAGTTCAGCAGATTAATCGTACGCATGCCATTGAATCGATACCAATTATTCATTTTGGACAAGGAATCTCCAGCTGCTGATTCGAAGTTCTAAGAACGCGCGAGGAACTTTCGTCCGGAGGACTGATACTGCTCGACGATAAAATCAATTGAAAAAACTGATTACTAGCAATGAAAATTGCATCCAGGATAGACTTTATAGTATAAGCTTATACAGGTGTCTCGTAGATAGATATAACCTAACCAAACGACGAACGACAGATAGAAAAGACACACTGATAATTATCAAGACCCAGGGCACTCGGTTAATATCTTTATAATGTGTTTGGATAAACCGAAAGTCGCGACCGTACGGCACGAAGGAATGTCCACGAGGAGTAGACTGAGCGTCGCCAGGGTATTTGATCAGTCCAGAGATAATTATGATTTATATACAAAGACAAACTGCGTATATACAAACACAGACCGACCAGCCGGCTTTCGATTTCCATACGAAACCGTAATGGCAGTGCATACTAATTTCCATTGATACACATGCAAATTCGACTGTTGGGACGTTATGTGCTGGCAAGGCACAGAATAATCATCCAGGTATCCATACGATTCTGGAATAAGAAGGAGTTTAAGGTGCGCCCGATGAATTCACTTTGGAGATGCGATCGCTTTTACTTTCACTGACTGTGAGAACTGGTATGACCTCGAGAGCGTGGGCCCTCCGCGTGATACCGATACAAATAATCGTTCCACGCCCGCGGCGACGTAAATGATTTCTAGAGACGGTGCCTTAAGTTTCTGCAGGTGCCGCGAACCTCGAATCCTAACCCTGACGAGCGACCGGGGCGGCGTTTCCTGCTCGGGCGGACGTAACCTCGTCCGCTCCTTGCCGCAGGTGAATACTTATCTTGTCAGTGTCTGCTGGACTCGACGCTATCAATGTAAATCGTGACCATGTCAGAGTTCAGATATTTAATTTTCCGAACGATCCAGACCCGAGAGTCGGTCAACAAATTCAACTGGTCGCGGCGTACTCTCCTCTACGGAAAATAACATTGCGGTTCCGATTCAATTAGCTGGTAATCGATTACCTAATGATAAATAATAATTTATTCGACTGTCCCGCGTCATTCATTAGATCACTGCGACGCGTTACAAATTAATCAACCAAACCCGCCGAATGGCATTTAAATCCGAGCTCGTCCGGTAATGGAACGTTGACCTGGCTCTTTTGGGGAGCATTTGTGCTTTACGCTGTTTCGCGTGTGGACTTTTATTAGTTTTAGGCCTTTTTAACTGTAGCAGCACTTTTAATCGAATCGCAGTTATTTTACTGGTACAAAGTATCCTGACACTTCTGGGCTAAACGGACAAATAAATACAAAATTGAATAATCGAGACTGTTCGTTGTAAATGATTTTTTATTTTCGAACAACCGAAAAATCCTTCTTTCTTTTCATCCCATTCTCGTCAATAGGTGCTTCAAGCTGATCCTGCTTGATCGGAACGGAGCTGATTAAGACGCCTGCAGTAATCAGCCCTGATAATGGCCCTGACTGGTATGAAGGATTACGCACGTGCATGCGCACACAGTTATGCATACGTTACTCATTGTCAGACTGAGGCTTAAGTTCTCCACTTTGAAATTTGGGCGACACATCGAGTGGCACGTGTCCTTGAGACGTCACGATACGATCCATCGTACATTCGACGTCCCTCCTCCTCCCTGCCCAACCATAATCTTATATACTTCGTTAATAACGTCTCAAACATAAATCGATCGACGAACATGCACACGATGAAGTTTGATCTTGCCAACAATTTATTGATAAATAATCCATCGGTGCTCCAAAAAAAAAAATTCAAACTCTTAGCATTTTTATCGTTTAAAAAAATTAGCGACGAATTAATTTTCATTGAAAAAAATCATTTAGTATACTTAAAAATTATTAAAGAGGCTAATTTGTATATTTTTATGCAAAATCTTAATCAGACGAGCGATGCTTTAAATGGACGAGAGAGACTTTTGTTAAAAAAAAAAAAAAGTTGTTCGAATATACACCGTGACAATGAATAATGAAACTATTATATGTTAAGCGATACGATTATTATATGTAGATTATTACCTGTACGATATCGTTCTCTTGTACGACTGTCTTATAAAATGTCACCATTTTGATACGACAGACATACATATGATTACGCAGAAACGATATCGTAAAATATCAAAATTTTTATATAACATATATAGATATAATTCATTTTTTCATTCCAAAATTTTTTTAACTTATCTGAATTTCATGTAAATTGTTAAAAAGAAATTTATAGGTGCTGCATTTTTTATCACGAATATACATTTACAGGTGATAAAGTCGACGGAATTAATTGGATCAAGATACTCGTTGGGAGTCTATATTAATTCCTAATCCCAATCACGATCCAAGCTTCTGAGAAGTCAACGCGATTAATGTGACGTCGAAAACCGGTTCACCGTTAAACAGCTGATACTTGCGTGATCGCCCCAAGTGTAATACTCTACCTTGCGCAACGAGCATGCGTAGAGAGAAAAGTAAAAATGTAATGAAAAAATAAAAATTATTCATTACAGATATTTCCCGATAAGAATATTAAAGGAACGACGTCGATGCTTGAAAACTTTGCGTCTTTCCTTATGTATCTGGGGCCATTTTGTTTTTCCTTGACATGAGCTGAAAGCTAGCAAGAAAAAATTTGCCGTTGCTTGCTGCATAACGCCAGAAATTAATTTGATGCATCCTAACCTATCCTTACGTGTTGACATACGTCCTAGGCTTCAGACGATGATCGTTTTCATAATTACTTTTTCCATAAATTGATAATTCGTCCTTTTTCAATATCACAAAAATATACCGTTCGACCGAGTAAACATGGATAATGTATCGGACGATTGGATTGAGAATAAAATTATGTAATTTTTTCTTTAATTTTTTTTCAATCCGAGACAAGTTGCAAAGATTTATTTGCATCCGACGAAAAAGCCACTTTAATAGGACAATAATAGAATGATCTTACTGGATAAGCTTGAACGACCGTAAACAAAGTAGACGCGAGACCAGTTTACCCATTTTTTTTGTCATTCCCTCGAATATGATAGATTTTCTTGTTCGAAGGATTAATTAAATGTCAGCCAATAGTTATTTTTAATTACATTAAAAAAAGTCAGCTTGATAATAAATATCAGGAAATAGTCAGACAGGAGGCTATTAAAATGATTTTTGTTTTTTTTTTCAGTGCGCAATAAGCAACCCGAGTAGTCAATAAAATATCAATTAAAACAGGGGAAATGATTATCATCCAATTAAATTAAATAATCAAATTTAAATTAGTCTCTTGGCAAAGAAGAATACGAAATCATCGTCCGATGCTTTCGACTGGCCATCGATGCGTGAAGGGCATTCCATAAGCCTGCGACAAATGCAGATTGAATCGAAAACTCTGAAGGAAGCATCGATCAAAAAATATTTTACCAAAAATGTCAAATAACAGTCGCGGCAGGTTGCTTTACGAATTTCAATAATTAATTGGAACCGGTAAAATGGATACGTTCACTTTTCAAAGTGGATTTACTCTGCTGAATAACACTTCTATGTATACCTGTATATGCATAAAAATCGCAAAAGTCTCCATAGGTAAAAATCGTTATAGACATTAAGTACTGAATTAACGTATGTAAACTCATCAGTAAACCGTTCAATTAACACATGTGAACCGGGCATTTCGAGAATGTCCAGCAATTTGTAAATATGCATGCTCATAACCCAAATATAAGTACGATACAACGTACACAGTGCACTGTAAAGAAATAGCTCCGTCGGTAATTTTTCCCATGAATCTTCGACCCTTTAAGTTAAACAAGTAAATTCGCTTCCAAAGTATCTCATAGTCCAAGAGGCTACTGGAACCCAAAGCGACAGAGTCGTCTAATTAATATTGACAGCAAGAGCAGATGACGCCTGCCAACAACATTAACTTCAGCCCTGGTTCCGCCTTCGACTCTAAAGCTACCTTCGCGTCTTTGCCTAGTTAATGAATATTAAATTTAGACGCTCGAGGTTCGTACCTCAACATCTGATTAATCAGCTCTCCTTACCAACAAGGCTATGCAATTACTTAGCATCAAATAATTAAGCGCCATCTGTTACGAGGCAAAGGGTCTGCGAAAAGTTCGGGCGCTCTCGCATGGTAACTACTAACAACCTAACCGTAAAACTTTGACAGAGTGCCTTGGGTGGATAGCAGCGATACATCAATAATTACCTGCTGCGCCTGTCCAAATACGTCTTCATCGCCCATAGACTCTGCCTTGATAAATTCAAAGAATTAGGATCAATTGGTAGCACAGCAACAGACACAAGTTAAAACGTAACGACGGCAAACGGCAAACTAAAACGCACGTAACTCGCAGGGCGCTTAAAACGTGTTCTAAAAATAGAAGAACCTGCAGCAGAATCTATAGGCGTATTTCTTATTGGATTATCCACGCGGATAAATACCTGGTAATCCATCCTGAAACCAATTAAAGGTAAATACTTTGGTCAATCTAGAAACTGGAACACTAGACGATTTTGAAGGTTCTTTTATCCACGTATTTTCCCTCGACCTAAGCGTTTTTCGACGCCAACGACAGTGCCTCTCGTATATACGTGTCCTCGGGCTGAAAATTATTAACTCTAAATTTTACTCCGAATCCTTACCTAGCCATTCGTAACAGTACATAACCTAAAAGTCAATCCGGTGCTGGCGAATAAAATCGCCCAAGATCGTGGAAAGGCACGCGTGCGGCTTTTTATCAGCCGTCGCAGACACACGTGTTTGTCCTACATGAATCACGGATCTGTTCTCCTCTCTCCTATGGTGAGTTTTGACTATCTCCTTTCTGCCAGGCTCTATCTCTATCTGTTCCCTTCTCTCTCAGCCGAGTTCACTCTGTCCAGTCCTCTCTCTTTCTCTCTCTCTCTCTCTCTCTCTCTCTCTCTCTCTCTCTCTCTCTCTCACACAGACTTTTGACACTCTTCGATCTGTCGGAAGTGCCGGTCGTGTCTGTCGAACAAGAACTGGCGGATCTTCAAAGGCATTCACTAGGAACATCGGCAGCTACTCAACCTCCACGGTGCCATCATGGTCATCGACAGTGAGACCAATGCTACCAGTTGTGATACCAGCAGTGCTGCCTCCCCTGTCAACAGCACCCTGTGACTTCTACTCCCTCCATAACACCGTTACACACACCCACCAGTAATCACCTTCACATCTACACGTCAACGTGTGTTTCATAGTGAATATAAAACCATGGGAGATGCTTGGCCGACTATTAGTTTGCCTCCACCTGAGGATCGGCTCCCGCACTTTTCCTTTGAATTCGCGAATCATCTTTTAAGCGGACTTTCGGCCCGAGAAATCCAATATACTTTATCGATTTCATTCAAAATCCTTATCTCCTCGGACGACACGTGCATGGCCTTTTTTTTTGTTTTATCGCCGATTTTATATATTTCTTGACCTTAAGAAAAAGTAATTATTGTCAAAATGATTTCGCATCGCGTTCTCGTTCGGGAATTAAGCTTCTTAGCGATTATTGGCGTATTTTCGTTTGCCGATGGATCAGCTTCCTGCGCTGGAAAGACAATGCTTCGTGAGTATTTTTTTTATCGTTTTTATTTTCTTCTTTATTACGTTATTTCGTGGACTTACGTGAGAGAGACCTTCTGGGATTTTGCCCTTAACGAAAGTTACGAACTACATGGAAATAGCAATTTGTTGCAGGTTTGCTTATATTAATAAAAAAAACTGTGTCGATTTGCCTATAACGCATATTATTATTATCCGCGCACTCATGTTCCTGTGCAAATAAAATTTCAGTCGCGCTATTCTCATATTTATAGCGAAGCATTTCGTCTGATCGATTGAACAGCTTAGCAAATTATAGTCGAAAGAAAATATTTGCAATATAACTGTAGAAAGAGAACGAGGAAAGACTTATGTAGATTTTACATCAATAAAGTGCAACAAAGCACTTATCATTTATGATATAAATATTCGATTTCATTGACTAATTAAACTTACAATTAATTATTCAATCATTCGCATGTATTCGTATGTAGACTTTTACCAAGTAGTTTTAAAATTTAACATTAGAACGAAATTTTATTTTTTACTTTAGATTTTTCATCATCGACATCATCATTTAATTTTTAATCAACAATATTAATAAAGTCGTAATTTATTCTTATACAAGATATCAGTACAATACTTATATACTTATCTACGTATATAACCATCGTTCCATAAAGCAATGTGATACCAACGTACACTTTGAAAAGGAGCGCGCGACTTCGTATATATACATATAGTTGTATCTCCTAGTGACCACGTGCATTAGAAAACACGTGCAACGCCAGAACAAAAAAAAAAAAAGAGTAAACGAGCGTACTTAACCAATGATTCATAAATTCTGCAGTTTGCATGCCAAACGATATTATATTTTTGGCACTGACAGTCATTTGCATAAAATAGAAATATCATAAATTCGCGTAGAAACGAGCATTCGCGAAAAGAGAAAAAAAAAAAAGTTTAAAAAAAAGAAGTATTCAAACACATCACTTCCAAACTTAGTGATTTTCTCGATTTTTCGCCTTGAGCCGAGTATCAATAGTATCGATAGTTATAAGCCAAAGTAGCAGCGATCCTCAAGCTTCCGAAGGGACGACAGCGCACTGTCCCATTGTCAGTAGCTAATGACGAAAACCGTCAAAACTTTTCTGTACCGGAAATGAGATGGGCTCGGCATGTGATTTCCGGTGTTCTGGCGGTTCAACTAATTAAATCGTACATCCAATACGCGAAACCGTTTGAATTTCGCGGTAAAAAAAAGGAGCGCGCCGATACGTTAAGGGAATCGACTTAAAGAATCTCGGATAAAAGCGATTACTGTGTTCAGCATAATTTTTGCATGTAATTTTAAGGTTAACAAAAAATTAACTCAAAATATCTCGCGTATCTCATCGAGCGATGCCAGTCGCGCGACTCGTCGTTGCATAAGAACCGTTAAAGCAGCTTTTGATTTACGGGAGAGTCGTCAGTCGTGGAGGAAAAAAAAAAAGAAGAATATTCTCGACAGCCAATCGGATCTTCGTATCGATAAATAAAATATGCGGCGCGTGCCATTGACGAGTCTTTAAAAAATTTGACTATCCTCAATTTCAAGGTGGATTTCATAATCGCATACGATCCTTAACCACTGGCTCATTCGACACCCACGAATCCAGCCGAATACCTATTTTTGGCCTGTGATCTTAACGGTTGACAACGATCGATTTAACTATGAGATATTCGCGTATATCGTGGATTCCCGGCAATCAAGCAGAGATTGATAATTCGAGTTTGAATTTTGAGATCTGCTTATGCGTTCTCGGCCCGAAATACTCGAATTATTCAACGCTTGTGTCCGCAATCGGATCAACCGTAACTACAGGCTTTAATCGAATCCATTGTACCGTTACGGTTAGCTATACTGTCCGTACGTCTAGATATATACAGTCCTTAGGAATAACTTTGATACGTGGAAAAGAATAATTTCATTCAAAATTCTAATGGGGTTTTTTTTTAATTAATCCAGGTGCCGGAGGTATGTCTTGCCAAGACAAACAGACTATTCTCGATGAGCATAATCGCCTGAGACAGTTGGTAGCACTGGGAAGAATTAATGGACAGCCTGGAGCTGCCAATATGATGGAAATGGTAATTTATACGTATTGACTGTCACGATAAAGTATTTCATTGTATATTCATACGTGAAATTGATTCTGTCGATTTAGAGTTATCGAATAGCTTTTTTTTATTTATAAAATTTATAACGTTGATAGTCCCGATCAAGCGACTGATTATCTTTTCTTTTAAGGTATGGGATGACGAATTGGCTGCTGCTGCACAAAAGTGGGCTGATCGCTGTGGCGAATCCCATGACAATTCAAGAAATGTCCGTGAGTATATGTCGACACAGGGAAAGTAATGGTGCAGTTAGTGGAGACTCGTTTGAAATAATCTCTATAAAAAAGCACAGTTAGCCGACGGGGAGTCTGGTTAAATTAAAATGCCAAAAAAGTCTTAAAATATAAAGGAGTCTGGGTATTAAATTTATTTCAGGTGATATTTTTAGTTTTCAATAAGAAAAAAAAAAAAAAAAAAGTGAATTTATATTTAAATAAGCATGGACAGTCGTACCCGATTTTTATAATTCTTATATTATAACCCGTTTTGACATAACTGACCTTTTTCGTGTTTAATCATTGAAATATATTTCGTTTTGACTTCTTCACTGCAACTTATTAGCTACACGATGAACAATCGATACTTGGGAGTTTCGACTACACGATAATTATAGAGGATGAAACGCAGCATCGTGTAACAATGCGTTATTTCGAAGTAAACTACAAATAATACAAGAGTTATAATTAAGGCTTTGAAGCCGAGTTATAATTTTTCCATTAAGAAATCCTAGTGACCATACCATATTGTAATTTTCCAAAAAATAATACATTTCGTTTTGGTGTCCTGGGGAAAAATACGAAGCTTACATAAGTTGCCTTAATTGCAGGAAAACAAACGTTTGATTTTTGGTAGACCTTTTTTTCTCACGATTTTTCAACGACTGCGCAATGATTGAATAGAAAAAAAAAAATTGCATATATTTTCAAAAATTTATATAAACCTTTCATACGCTCGTTCGATCCTCGCTGTAATTTATTCTCGTGTTGGTTTACGTTATAAAGCGGTGCAGGCTCCTTAATTGAATTTTGCAAAAAATTTATTTCTCAATCAGGGTAATCGTTAAATTTTCTCAGAAAGTTCTTAGTATCTCGTGCTCGAATTTGACTTGCACGCTGATGAGTTATGGCACGTGTACCTTGTTAATTGATAATTGATTGATCGTTTAATTTAATTGATTCTAGGAAGGTTCGCAGTAGGACAGAACATTGCTCGAACGTGGACGACAAGGCCCCCTGGGCCTTATGACGGGGAGCCTAATTGGAGGCGACAAATTTCAGGCTGGTTCAATGAAGTTCAGCATTATCATGCTGGCTTTAGTCGAGCTACAGGTCACTACACACAGGCAAGCCAAATTTACTTAATAAAGCAAAAACCTGTGCTTGGTTATTGCCAATAAATTGCATTGATAGTTTAACACCGATTGTCGAAGCTGAGTAATAAATTTAATGATTCGTCAAGGAATTATAAATTAATTCATTCATCAGATATTATTGATATCCGTGTCAGAATGATTATGAGATATTTTCAAAATTTTATACTCCTTGAGAAGTTACACTTCAAAATTGAATTTTATTGTATTATCTTTCATAAATTTTTTTTTTTTATCAATTTTCAGCTCGTTTGGGGTGACACTCACCTTCTGGGTTGTGGATTTTCATTTTATTATGACCCCGCCCGCGGCTACACCAAAAACTACGTATGCAATTACGGACCAAGGTGAATAATATTTTTTAATACCTATCATTATCATATTGACGTACTCAAAAATCCTTAATCAAGCCCGTGCGTTATCGTTACTCGTATTGCGATACTCGAAGAAAATTGATTAAAGTTTTTTTTTTTTGGGGGGAATTTCGTTTCAACAGTGGTAACGTCCTTGGTTATCAGCCTTATCAATCCGGACAACCAGCCTGTGGAAATTATGGAATGTCCTACTCGAATAAATATTCTGGACTTTGCTGTGAGTATTAAAAAGAATTAATGGACGATCCACTAAGAATTATTGCATGAAAAGCGTACACGTCAGAACAAATCTGATAGGATTGGATAAAATTCAATTTCTTTGTGCCTCGTTACGTATGAATTTGATTCGATTTTCATTTGTAAAATATATAATTAATATCCTATTTTATAATTACAGCTCAAGGAGGATACTATCATTTGGGCGCGCAATGCGCGTACGGTTAATTTCCAAAGTTCCTCGACGACGATCATTAGCAAATGACAATGGAATTAATTTTTCGGCTGTCCACTGAAAAGGGGGAACGACGTTTCCGGTCAAGATTTAAACCGCGGGAAATGACGTAGTACATAAAAAAAGAAAACCCGATTCAGCAAATCGTACTAAAGTAATATAAGAAAATCGTAATCTAAGGTAGACCGTGCTCGAGTGATCACGTTAATTGTAAACGCGCTTCTAGTCCACTAGCTTAGTTATCTATTTAATCAAACACGTAAATCTCCACGCACGTTCGAATTAGCGTGCGAAGTGAAACACGTTTTATAAATTTATTGAGATTCGCGCGCAAGTCACCAAAAGAAAGTACAGCTGCAGACGACAGGTATGCTAAAGACAAAGAGTTGGCTTCGAAGCTAAATTTATTTAAAATGTCGCAACCCTAGGTAAACAGCTAGACGGAGTACTAGCTATAGCATCATGTGATAATACATATTATACGTGTATTGTATACCATACTAGTAGTACAGTACAATATTTAGATATAGATAATGGATAGACTGTACGCGGTAACGTCGCTACGGCAAGAAAATACATATCCTTTCTCATGGGAGAGCAAAGTCCAATGAGATTTGAAAAGTTCCATTCCCGGTGAAAGAAGATCGGGCGAAAAGCATCGGCAGGTCTGGAAGGGGTCTTTGTATATGGCGAATCGAATTGAGATTCTTTCGTTCCGATTGCTTTGCCCATTATCGTTTATTCTTTTTTTCTCTCAAGGATCTAAGCGCGATGAGTCGAGAGGCGCAGACGCTATAAACTGGTGCAGTTGGTGCGACTGTATAGTGTAGCCTGGCGTGACGTATCGTAATTCAAAGTGCAGATGGCGGGACCGGCACACAATTTACCGCCTGACGAATGCTGGAAAATTGTACGATGATTGGACGTTAATTAGGAAGACACGACGTTAAAGCTCCGAGAGTGAGAAGTCTAGTGTCGAATCATCGAGCGAGCCTCGTGGCAAAGAAGTTTCGTAGTCTTTGCGAAGAAATCTAATAAGTGGAACTGCCCGATACCAACCGACAGTAACGAAGGAAGTTTGCTGGCTGTAGATTTTGAAGTGTTTATGTAGTTGGAAATAAATATGATGAAAAGTATTTGGTTATCTTTGGTAATGGTGGACTTGATTGCTACGAGAATCCTTGGGGAAGTCATTTGTCCCGATGCTGAAGTATTCGGTAAGATTGATTTTAATATACGGAGTCATTCGTGAGAAATCCAACCACCCGAAGTGCATTTCATTTCTATCCTGGAACCAACTTCAGGTGCGTCTCTTGGGATTTATGGTTGTATATGAAATTTAATTTTTTTCAGAAACCGATGGTCTAACGTGTGACGTTATAAGAGATATTGTTAATACTCACAACGAATTGCGGGAAAGGGTTGCGAAAGGTCGCGTAGCCGATCAACCACCTGCATCGAATATGCGTAAGATGGTAGGTGTATTGCGACGTTGTTCCGAAAGTCGGTGCGAAAGACCTTGGGAAAAATTAATTTTGAGTACGCGAACGATATTCGAGCGTCTCTGATTCCAGTAAGGCCGATGGTCACCCTGAGGGGGTAAATCGCGCGAAACACTGGCTGGACAGCCGAGCGACTAGTCAAAAAAGAAGGTAGCTAAGATTCAGCGTAGAGATTAAAGAAATATTTTGATAAGACGTTAGCAATGACGGTCCAATGAAATAGAGGTATTTGGTCCTTGGTGAGAGGATGACGTTCTTAATAAATTAGGGAAAATTATACCTAAGGATATACGCCTAAGGAAATATTCAAAGTCCGAAATCAGATATCGGAATGTGACATAATATGTACCTTATAAGGCACCGCGGGAAAAGATAGAAAAGAGAAAATATAATTAAAAAATACGACAGTTTCTTCACCGGAAGACGAACAAGCCGAAGAAGCAGGGATCCCAGGAGCTTCGTGGTTTAAGAATGTAGTCGGTAGCTTAGAAATTACACGACAGTTCAAAATTGCCAAATCAATGAAAATGACCACTGATTGCAGTGCATCGAGATAAAAGATAACTTTCCAAAAAAAATGACGTGACAACGGTATCCGGCACTATCGCCCTTTTACTTGGGGGACTGAAACGGCACTCAGTCCCGGTAAACAAGAAATTGGCAGTCGAGACAAGACGGATATTATTTCAGATTCGCTAAAGATTTCAAAACATCTGATAGCGGAAAGGTACTCACCAAATTTAACGGGAACGTAATCTGTGGTGGCCTGTACTTCCTTCCTTCGCTCAATTATGGTTTTGGCACTGGCTTCCTTATTTTGACTGCTGATTAATTTCCCAAATTTCGAGATAACACTTGCACGGACACTAGCTAAGACGCTCGAAACGTAACTGTAGGAACCGGAATTCGCCGCAAGGGGACGAGCCCTAAGGGCTCCCCTCCATAAATCAGTCACTCCTAAATCCCAATGAAAATGGATTTTAAATTTAGCGCCAGAAACATAAGGTTACGATTGATCGAACAAAGTGCAGATCGATACCGAATAAGAAATTACAATAGAGCCGCCAGTGCGATTTAATTAAAATATTATTTATATAAATTATCATACGAAAAAAAGCATACACCCTAAGAGAATTTTCTTTATTAAATATAATTCGTATATTAATAATCAATCGTCATACAGTATTGGGATGACGAATTGGCGAGAAAAGCTCAAGACTGGGCGAATCGTTGCACGTTTCGACACAGCAGAGGCAATAAAGTTGGTGTGTATATAAAATTATTTAATATATCAACTAATTGTAAATGACGTAATAAAAATTAATACCTATTTCTCGACTGTCTACAATAATACAATGAAAATTTACAATATGTCAAATAGCGAGATTTCCATTCGGTCAAAACATCGGTCTGACAAAAATCAAAGGACGGTCTACACGCTATACGGAATTTCGCAAACATATACAAAGTTGGTTTAACGAGTACACCGATTACAAATTTAGACCATACGATAAGAAACCACCAACCACTGGCCACTATACGCAGGTGCGGTAAACGATTGAAAGTAACTTTTCAATATTATTCATAATTACCCATGAAGCACAAAGATTAAGGTTATGTCGATTGAATCGAACGAAAGTAAAAGAAATTATAAACTTTGTACGATTCTTTGATGCATATAAATTTCACAGATCGCTTGGGCAGATACTTATCTAGTTGGTTGTGGATATTCTCGATATAGAAAGAATAATATTGTGCATAAATTACACGTCTGTAATTACGGACCCGCGTAAGTATCGTATCAGTATCCATTAACATTGCTCTGTCCATCCTATGACTTTTAATGACTTTGTTTTTCATACAGAGGAAATCATTTGAACAAGAAGCCGTATAACGTCGGAAAGAGACTAAGGTGTCCGCGTAATTTTGTATTATCCAAAAAATTTCCTCATCTCTGCGGTACGATTTTCAAGGAACTTCTTTTGACAGAGAACATTTTTTTTTCAATTTTATACTAAAATTTCCCTTTCCCCTTATCAGACCTCAAGAAAACGCCATCGAGTGCCTGCACGTCAAATCAGCATAACCTCAACGTAAGGATGGAAAAAGATAACGATTCTTTGGACTATCAGAGTAGCGACGATAGCGAAGAAACTGCGAATCGTTGCGACGGACGATCGTACATTTTACTACGCAACATTGTGCTGTCGATTACACTAAATTTCTAAGTATCGATAAGATTGGCTATTGCAATAAGAGTATTAAATAAAACAAGCAGTCTTCGTATCGTGCGTGTAAAGACATTGATGCTCGTCGATGAAATACTAAAATTAACTGCACCTAGTATACCATAGCAGAGGTAAATGGTAAAAGGAGAAATAGAAGAAACCCAGTGAAGGTCACTTAAATAATATTTATTCTTATTTTAAAATATATGCCTGGAGTAGCAAGATATTCACAAGTGGTGTTTGATTTACATGTATATCTTCACAGTTCGCATTTGAGGTAAATCTAAATTATCAAAGATCACGTCTGATAAAATTTCGTGAAAGATAGTTTTTGAGATAATGATAGCAGCGACGGTTCTTTTTTTTTTTAATCTCTTTTTACCGTTTATAGATCCGCCGTTCGTCTATCGCAATGGTTACAAGAGTTACGCAACGCGATTAGGTTTGCGCCAGAGACCGAATTTCGTGAATACGTTGTCGCGTATGCGTACTACGTATTATCGATATAGTATGAATCTCTTGTGAAGCTTTGTAAAATAGACTATCTCAATGATTAGTTTACTTTGTGCAATTGCCCGGTCGCTGTCTGTTGTTAGAGTTGCGCATTTTTTAAAAACCGGCGCATGCGCACTTCGAAAAGAAACAACGACCGTGACAAGATGGCCGCGTCGAGTGTGCCATCATTTTTATCTAAGAATTCCAGACGTTCGACTGGTCAAGGACTCTGCGCCCGGAAGCTGACGGTTCGCCTGGCAGGTATCCTCGGTAGTTTGGCGTCGAGAGTATTTAATTTGCAAATAATTACCCCAATCAACACGAGGTGAGGTGTCTCGAGATTAAATATTTATAGTCACGTATAAAAACAAAAGGTGACTCCGAGCTCTTCGCGCTCGCGACGGATTTCTGAATTTGTAGTTGTAAAATGTATATTTCATTTTCTTCATATCTATAGTATATATATAATATATATATTAAATATATATATTACGTATTTTATGTACATTTATCTATGAGTAGAATCACTGAACCCGATGAATCGATGGCTAGAACGTAACGAACCCCTTTTCTTTATATTTTAATTCAAAATGGCCGGTCGATAGCAACGCAGTATGGCGACTGATCAAAGATACTCAAAGTAAAAGAAGTTCAAATTTTATCGATCGAATTTAACATTATGATTCGACCCGGTATAAACAGCAATTTGTGTTTGCTATTTCGGTATCTCGAAATTATTTTTAATTTTACTCCCTTGTGCCTCTCGCGCACTGACACATAAAACCTGCATGTTCATCGAATCTTGTTATTTACAGTTATCAGTCGCAATCACCAAGATTCGCTAGCGCATTACGTAAACAAATAATCGCACAAAGAAATACTTCAATCAATTCTACGATATCGCCACGTGGAATAGCAATTTAAAAGAAAAAGTAATACATCAGCGTGAAATTATATATAGTCACGTGGATCAAGCGTCTTTATAATGAGACCTTGATCTTCTTTATTTTTCTATTACCATCTTTCTTTAAACCTTCTTTACGGTGATACCTCAAAATCGAAAAAATCTCTTATCTCACGGAGGCCAAAAGTATGTCCGAGCATAATTTTTTTTTGTAAAGTCACACGAACCTATATCGAAAACGATAATAGCCACCATCATATATACAGAACGAAGCGTCTCGTCAAGCTTACAATAATTGCTCACATTTGATGACGATAAGACAGACCGATAACGTTTTAGCGATGAGCTTGTTTTTACAAAAAAAAAAATATCGCCAACAAAGTAAAAAAGGTCTCAAAATGGTCGCCTCATGACCGGATCGTTGATTCGTAGATTGTGTACGCGCATTTTTAACTGACTGAAGGGCTCGCTACAAGCATCCTATAGCTTCTAGCTGCGTCTAGCGATGACCTTCTTACTTTCCAGTGAGAGCCTGGAACCTGGGTAGGGCAAGACCAAATTTGGTCTCGATACCCGTGAAGATGGGCAGAGCTACCTGGTAGCCACCAATATGATCTGGATTGGTGGATCGGATCTCATCTGCCACTCCCATGGCGGGCACCTTCTGCTCGGAACCGCTAGGTCGACTGTAAATAATATATCAACTCTCGTTAATTTGTTCTCTTGCCAATTGATATAGCGTCACGAACTGGAGCGCTTTTTGTCTTGTACTTTTTGCTTTGGGCTTTAACAGGTTTTCTTCTACAGAATCCTTTCACGTTACTCTTTCATCTCACATAGGTCACGCCTGATGCAGCACTCTGCCGATCTTCAGCTTCGGTGCAGGTCGTTCACTACTTGGTTGTGACGATACTTCAAGGCTATACAAGTACTACAGAACGTTCTTGTGCCTTTGTTTAATGGGAAAATAAATGGGAAACTTCTATAAGGCACAAACTCTACTATGACGGCATAGTCTAGTTTAACGAGGGGGTCTTTATCGTTAAGCGATATTTCAAATATGATTATATACACTAACAATACAATTCCTTTAAGGTACACAAGTCTAACTACCCTTGCTCATCACAATTCATTCCTAGTGTAAAGATATAAGCATGTTCGTAACTGTAGCTTTGCCCAAGTGGGTCCACTGCGTAGCATTGTTATGCAATTTTTTAAAGCGCAGTTGCATTACCATGTATTCTCTATGAGTCCACGAGAGGAACTCATTGGTCAGTGGAATAATTTGTATTAGCTCTGTTAGGATAAAATGCAAGAAGAACATTAGCTGAAAATAGAGTACTCCGACTGATTAGAAAAATACAAGTTAATATTTCCTAGTTAGTAAGAAGATAATTTTGACAGAAGTCAAAAGCTTTTTGGATTAACCTCTGGAAAGCGGGAAAGCCGATTTTTTCGGATCTACGTACGTCTCATATTTTTCCTAAAGTATCACTCTAACATATGTATTGATGATCCAAGTGAACAGCTTTGAAAGTCGTTAAAAACTACATACCCGTTATCTAAAAGTTAATGACCAGAGACAGACAGCCGTTAGTATAGCGACGTGAAGTACAAACCAGGATTGTGCGTGGATTATTTTAAAGCTTTATCCCAGAAAGCACAAAGCTGCATATAGATCGAGATTATCTTCGCTCGCTGGCATTGCGATGCGATGCGATGTACTTACGATCCTCCAAAGTCGACAAATAACAATCGCTGAAGTAATTCGTAGGTGAAGAGTGTCACGCCGAATTGAGGCGAAGATCTGAAGACTCGAGCTGCAAAACAGTTCATTAACAAACGTGAGGTTGTTTCACGAAATGAATAGGCGAGTCGAGCAACAATATCTAATATCCCGCAATGGGAATTTCGCACGCAGATACAACGTGACGATTTCGTAATGACTAATAGCATAGTAAAGATAATTGTCATTGTAATTAGTAATTAAAGAAAATCATCCTAGTACCTCGTTCATAGTAGTACGTTCTACGTGCGGGACCAATTAGACAATAAGTAGAAGAATGAGTAATAAAAGCACAGATGATTAACTCTCGATGACCACTCTGCACACGGACGTCATGGAAAATTGAGAAAAATTTGGGGAACTTATGGTACTTACTGATGAGTAAGTCGCCGGGTCATATAAGGGAGGAAGAAAGAGGCCGAATGATGCGACGGTGCGAACCGTCCGCATGCAATCGAACATCACAGAACATATTACTGACTGTCGTTGATTTAAAAATTTTTAATTCTAAGAGCTCAAGACTACTAGCATTTCTAAGGTTGTTCGAAATAATTTTGAGGCACTTCGAACAGGTCAATGACCGATACAAGACGTTGTCGAGGGACGAAATTTTATCTCAAACTAAAAAGATTAAGATAGACTTCAAAGGTCACAGATAATCGGTAACGAAGGTCGTAGAGTGCAACGACGTGGATTTCTGTTTGCTCGAAAATTCTCTCTACCTATGATAACAAGATCTTGACACAGTGACGTCGTTTGATAAAAAAAAAAAGCGTACCTGTTGCGCCTTTCCAGAATGCCCTGGCACCTTCTTCCTTGTAGATTTTACGCGCGCAGTCCATCAAGCCGTTGTAGGTGGTTTGACCTTCCCTCGCAACTACCTAAAATAGCAATAATATACGTATGGATTTTTCTATAGAACGTATAAAGAGGCGATAAGGAAAGAGATCGAATTACCTGTAACCTAGTCTTAATGACGTCTGCAGGTGTGACCAATGCAGCTGCAGGAACACCGGCAATGGCACCGGAAATAAGTAGTGAAATAGGTGTGTTATATCCGCCCTCGTCGGCCATTTTCGCTTTCGTGTGAGCATACATGGGAAAATAAATGGCACTGAACGGTACGTCACGTAGGAAACAAGCTCGGGCACCCTGAAATAAAGAAATTGGATATTAGAATATGTTATTTTTATTAATGACAATAGAGCTTAACGATTGAATACTTCAAATATGAAATAGCGTACCTTGTAGAGTCCAAAAATTCCTAATTCCTTGACAACCGACCACGCTCTGACCTTGGAACCGCCAGCAATTTCTCCAGCAACCTGCAGCCGAATCTTAACGATTTCCAGGGGATTTGTGAATATCACTTGAGATCCTCCGGCCTGAAAAACAAATAAAATAATCAACTTGTTTCACGATCGGATAGCAACGACGAACGGTTAATGATAAACGAAGGGCAGATAAGGATAACCAGTAAATGATGTCACTTACGCAAGCTCCTGAGATTATTTCACCGTAAAGGGAAATATTTCCTTTCTTGTCCATGAATTTATCTCGCACGAAGTCATTGACCGTGAGCTTAATGGCTTTCTCGGGAGCGACGCCCATTAATTGGGGAACCAATCCTCGATACAATCCGAAAAAACCCTCGTGACGAATAACCTGTCAAACGCAACGGACCAGCTTCATTATTAACGATGCAGGAGCAGTCTTCTCGTGAGACTTTTCGATTCCAACCTTTTTGCAACAGTCGAAACTGTTTCTGTACATGAGTTCGCCAATGAACGATCCCGTTCTCTGATTCTGCATTCGGGTTTTCACAAGATCGATGGGATACACGGCCGTTGCGCCCACAGCTGAAACAAAGTAATTTCCGTTAGAGCGATTATTAACTTATTTATACAATTTTCGAGCTTATAATCAAATTCATTTTTGACGCACCTCCTCCAATTGAACCAAGAGCAAATCTGTATCCGCTTTCCAAAATTTGAACTATAATTCCACGCTCTTCGGGACTCTAAATACAATAAAAACCAAAAACAAATTAATTACCTTACAATAAAACGTTAACGGACCTTATCAGCTGTATAAATTTACATAATAAAAAAAACACTGATTTCTAATTTTCTTTTCCACATTGAACTCACCGATACTGCTTTGATTTCCGCAAGACGCTTTGTGATCTGCCTGAAATACTGTTCCGGTGTAATCACCACGAGATCGTTGTACACGATTTTTCTGTAACGCGTAAAAAAAAAAGATCCAATTTCAATAACAAGTTAGGAAAAGAATTTTCATTGAAAGATAATGTCATATAATGTATCCCATATTGCGAAATTATTCAAAAATATGTATGACGCTTGAAAAGTAATTTTTCCTTCGAGTATGTCCGATGGTATAACTCTGTCAGTGATCCTCAAATAAAATCATCCTAAACTAGACCCTAGCATCGTAAGAAATCTGTTAACGTGCTTGTGACATATTTCTAGCACGAGATAATTCTGAAATACAAAGACGCACCCCAAACGCGTACCCGCCTCAGCATCATCCGTGGACCTGATCCGTGCAGCGTAAACAACGTAAACAGATGTTCTCAGTATAGCGTTAAACGCCGACCAAACGTGAAATCAGTGTAATGCGTATTAGTTTCTTAAGCATGAAGAACGGTGAAGGGGTACAATTCTGTTTTCTGATAATGGCTCCAGCCTCCTCATGAGTGACTCATCGGACACATATGATAGCTTAGTGACGACCAGCCTATTTCGTTCAAACACGCGTGATACTAACTAAAAGAAACTGAAGGGACGAAAGCTCTCAGTAAATTTCTTAATATCGAACCGAGTTCTCTCTTGCGATTGATTGATCATCGAATGTAAATTCGATTCAGCGGTTGACCGACGAACGTATTCTTTCTTCCGGACAAGAAGCACTCACCCGGTCTGATGAAGAAGGTCGCAAAGTTCAAAAAGTATATTCACTTCCAACGGTGTTATTTGCGACATCATTTGTGCGGAATGAAGAAATTCCTCTGTAGAAAGATAATTGCTTTATTACACGACAATAATAAATACCTAGTAGAATATACTTTGCGACAGTTCATATAATTAATTGTGAAAGGCGTATGAATATTTGATTCTTTATTTATTTATTTATGTAAACAAGGCAAATAATACGTAAGCAGCATCGTCACTGTGATACGTGCCTTAAGAAAAACGTACTAACGCACCTTTGGTCACTTCCTGATTCCTGTGACCATTTGTCGCATTCAGGTAGATGCGCTTGATAAGCTCCATATTGTTCAGCAGAGAAAGGAACGCCATGAAGTAAGGAAAACTAACTTTCTTTCCAGTCTGACTAGCACTCACAACCTGGAATAAGGCAATAAAGAAAATCATTGTATCGGATCAAGATAATTGAGGTTTTAAAATATAAGAAATTGTGGATCAGCCGTTTTTGCTAATTGCTCAGGTATGACAAGAATGAAAATCCAACTCTCGTGATCGGTATCAAGCATTAAAATATAAATCAAATAAAATTCTGGTGATTGGTGTGCAATGCCTTAATAAATATTAAACCTGATCCTATATCGAATACTTGGAATGACCCTCAATACCATTATACGATTGGTATTGACACTTACAGCAGAAAGATTCTCTTTAACTTCCTTAGTGAGCAGATGACTCTTAATACTAAGCATAATATCCTGGAAGTCTACAGCCGAGATGAATCCTTCGCCGTCCTTGTCAAATTTTCTAAAGGCTTCGGTTGCGTATTCCTCATGAAAATCCTGAAAGAATTATAGACAGCTCAAACGTCACCAAATACAGTAGCAAGAGTCCTATTAAATATTTTCAAAATCTCACATGAAGAAACTGACTGAATTCGGCATACGTGATAAGTCTCTTCTTGTCCTTGCCAAAATATAGCTTAATGAAATCGCTATCCATGTTAAACGGCATCTTCTGATGCAGTACGGTTTTCTTCATCACCTCAGCGAACTCGTCTGAAACGTCGATAGGCCATTTAGTAGGAGGAACAAGATCATAAATGGCGTCCAAGGAAAAATGACAAGTAGCTACCAAATGCAACCATTCCGTTTCCATTAGTATCGAACAGTTGAAAGGCTGTCCTGTAAAGGGCATCCGGCACGCAAAGCAGCCCCTCAAAGGCTTGAAACTCGGTAAAGGAGATGAGGCTGTGAAGGAAAGAAAGTTTTGAAATTACCTTAACTTCAATTAACGTATATTTAAGTAAAAAGGCTATTATGCCTAATCTGTCTGGTAGTCCTTTGCCCTTGTATATTTACATTCCTTGGATTTTACAGATGCCCACCGGGACTCACCCATCTTTGCTGGTATCAACGATCCCAGCAAGCAGCTTGACCGACTCGGGATTGTAATCGGCATTCGTATAAAGGCCAAGGTAAGACCGCACGAAGTCAGCAGGGGTCATGAACTTCTCGCCATTCTTCTCGTGCGTCGCATACTGCAATCAGAGTGCACGAGTGCAATTAAAATATTGTGATACGCGCACTAACGTTAATTGCACTGTATCGCAGAGTATTAATATAATTTGAAGGTACACGTAGATTTTTCTTTAAAAATTAATATACTGCTCTTCGTGCGTCTACGATAAAAACTTTTTTTATATTATTCATTGAAATATTTACATACGGGCAAATTAATTCATCGTATGATAACGAAAAATTATTATCATTGCTTATCATCCGCATAATAGACCACTGATACTTGTTATCAGATAGGACAAGTAAAATGATCTTTTAGAAAATATTTAATGTAACTTTTACATACCTGGTTAAATATTTCATGGAGGCGATCACTGTTCGCACGCTTCAGATATCCAGAACCCTGAAACAAACAACTTTATTAATGCTTCAGCGATTTTTTGGGCTTCATGTGATTGCGCCTATAAAGTACTTCAAGATTTTCATGAGAATATTTATAACTTGTACCATCGTCTTTCGTCTATTAAGAAGAAATTTTGATGACCTTGAATCATTATAAATAATTATCGATATCACTTTTATCGGGTGACAAGGGCGTCATGACGACAAGATAAGCGACACCATACAAATAGACAAGACAAGTACAAGATATACAATAATTAGAGAATTTTGAGCTAGCACTCCTGTGCACGGTCTCACCCTTAAACTAGAATATAATAATAAAATATGTTTGATATAAAGTTTTAGAAAAAAAAAAAAAATGGACAAATCGTCATCCTTAAACTCAGTATGCAAAGTAACGATAATTCGATTAATTTTCATTTCCACGAAGTCAAGCTATATCATCTATCCTCTGCATAAAGCTGTGTAAACGTGATGAAATGGGTAATACGTATATATATATATAAAACCACAAAATGTATTATGTATTTAAGTCTGAGAATGAGTTAAGTTTGTCATAAGACGTTACGTAATACGTTACGTTATACAGTTCGTTAATATAATCGTTTATTCAGAATTATCAGACACCCCCAGATAAGTAATGAATTTTCCATTAGTTTCTTGAACAATTATAATTGCCCCGCAATGCGTCAAATCTACAGCACTGTAATAGACGAAATAAAATTTGAACTTGAGCATCAATCATAACAGAGTACAATTTTAGACTCCAATGCACAGTGCAATATTTATGAGAATATAATTTCCTTCGCGTGCATTAAAGGCAATAAATGAGAACAGAGTTAAATCAACTTCGTGTATCAACCAGTCGGTCTCTGGGACGTCTTAGGTTTTTGGAAAAATCAATTTCAATCTGTTTTCGTTAAACAATAAAGATATAGATGATCGACACAGTTTTGTCAAATTACAGATTGTACATACATCCAAAATAGTACGTAATTTTCAGGTTAATTTCACTATTTGAAAAGTTCACGCGAATTAATGCCCGATACGGTTAGATGGTTTCTGAATATCGACCTGAAACATAACCTTAACCTAGAATTACGAATTATTACGAATTACGAATATAATTAGAGTATCATAACCTCTAAACTCTTACATTAAAGAGGTCCTAACCTAACAGCTCCTGAGTTAAGATACAGAATGATCAAACGATATAAAGAAAATAAGCATGTAACAAGATCCATTTAAGCGTACAAGTACGGGTTAGAGTCTAATCCGACATCGACGGTCGTCAATGACGTTGCGAGATAATGAAGTAAATAAAAATATATTAACGGATCGTGAACGCATAATTGACGGTATGCAGAAGCTCGTGACACAAAAAAATAATCATCTATAACGAGAAGCAACAACCACAAGGAAATCATTAAATTAATTACAGTTCAAAATTACAGCCTTGTCACCACATTCCGTGGCGTACATAATCACTGATTGAACAGCCACGGTATAACGTTCAAAACTATGAAATTTGTATAGAAAAGTACAATTCCCATAAATTAAATCAATAAGAATCACACAAGACAATCGGCACCATCCTCCTGCCGTTGGAGCGATGCGTCAAAGTGACGTAACCACCCACAACCGCATTTAAGAAGTGCAAGGCATCGAGAACACTCCAGGCCAAAAGTATCGGCAGTAAGACCAAAGTTTGCTCCAGTGACCCACCGGAGTTTAGACCGCCGTACTCACTCTCTAAGGACGAACTAATAACTGCATGGAATAATAGAGGGAAGAGATTTACGTATGTGAGTCCACGTGGCTGCACTTCCGATCCTTGAATGCGGTAACACGTGTACGTCGAATCACAGTATCAAAGCTATATCTATATATGTCAGGCAAGGCCATCCGTGACCTGTTGAAAGGTGTGGCAGCACCGTCGTGCAATAAAGTCCAATAAAGGGTAACAAAGCTCAAGAGAACGTCAGAAGCCATTGAGAGGCCGAGTTTTCATGTAGCGTATTAAAAAAAATTCGTACAACAATTTATCACGTACTCTGGTGTATGGCATCGTGGCCTGAAGCTACGGGCGTGTCTTCCGTGGACGTCAACGGCGAGGGTGACCAGGACACTCGTTTTACGAACGAACACGTGGTGCAATCGCGTACGTACAGTGGCCAGAATGTTCATTAACAGGAACACGAATTCCGAGTCGCGGATGCGCGTTACGTGCACGAACGTTACAACGAGACTAGACTCAGTTTCCATATAGCGACAGCGCCGGAGACGATTAGTTTTCCTCGCTCCCGTCGCCGCCGCGCCGGTCACTTCTTTTTTCCTTGGTTAGCTCCCCCTCTTCTTCAATCGTCCCCGCCATCTTCTATCCCTTCTCCATCGGACGCGGCACTCGTGTATTCTCACGTGATTCTCCAACGACGTTACTGCTATCGCGCCGACGCTTTCTTTCCTTGTCCGCTGAGCTCGTTTGCTCGTAGCTCCGTCTTCTTTTTATTTCATTCTCCCACTCGCTCCTCGCTGATTAGCGATATCGTTTGAAAATTACGGCATTTCGCTGCGATTCTTATTGAAGGACTCTTTGAAATGCTAAAGCACGCACTCGTTGCGTAATATCGAATAAAGTTTTTCCATAGACCGCGAAGAATATTCAATACGAATTTTAGCGATGAATATCAAATTTTATACCCGTTTCTTACGCGACGTGAATGTTGACAATGAAAATACAAAGTGCTCATTAGTAAAACGGTCTTAATTGTCACTGTAATTAAGGACTACACTGTGTCAAAGTGCTGATATATAATTTTTGGTAAAGCCAACATTTTGTAACTGCTCGTAGAGCTTTGTGTAATTTTTATTACGAAAATATTTAATTAAGGAGAAATTATATTTTCGGTCGAAATCGAAATTCAAACTGATAAGATCTGTTGGGACCGACGGAATGATAATAACTTCCTACACGGATGTATCATTGAACCTCGCGCCATGCGTCAAATGGAAATATATTATCGAACTAGTATAATGATCGATTTTATCGATAGTGCGAACGTATTATGATTTACATTTGGACTCTACATTTTTTCTTCGAAGAGACGACTTGGCTATTAGTTATCTGTGTGTATTTGAAGTGAGTAATTAAAATATGAAATACACGGAAAAGAAAAATATATTTTCTTGCAATAAAACTTAACGATTCAAATTTACTGCATGAAAATATTTGTTGTCTTCTGCCGATGCTTATATTTTGTAACGTTGTTATGATCGGTCGTGTCTTTTCAGTCGCTGCTTGGGATGACGCACATGACTTTATCAAATTTAAGAAAACTTTACATCTTATCGGTGCGTTTCAGTACAATGCGACTACTTGATATTCGTAATGTAAATTTATATCGAAGTAAAATTTTGTCAAAGAAAATATAATCAGTTTTTCGCTATATTGCAGTGTAAAAAAAAATCATAGACGTTTACGTAGCTCGTGTTACACATTAATGAAAAATCTACAACCAGAAGTTGATATATTTCCTATGAATTTTATTCCAATTTAGGTTAGCCACTTTTGAATTATGTTCCCAAAATTTTACATGCACACATCCCATATATGTATAGCGACTGCCTGACACTTCTACGTATATGTTCTATATGGTCGTGACTGAAGGCGAACAAAACGACAAAGTACCGAATGAATCTGAACGATGATCTTGAATATTGATTTCGAGTTCAAGTTCACTGCAACTGTCAGTACTCGTATCTTCGTCACGCGTAACAAGTGACTTTCGAATTGATATCTGCACACTATCGATCAACCTTGCTCAGTGATCCGGACCGACTGAATTCCCATGCAGCACATTGAAAAGCCAATCTTATGGCAGTCAAAAAACATCTCTCACGTAACTTCCGGTAGTAAAATTGTTTATTGTCAATAGTTTCTTTTTGGCCAAAAGTAACTTGTGCTGAACAAATGAAAATCAATACAAAAACGTTCGCTATCCTTGACAAAAAAATATTGACAATGGGAAACTTTACTGCGGGCTTGACGTACGTTACGTTTAACGTCACTATCGAAAGACCAGTGTAACACGCGTTACGCAGTCGCACGTTAGCACAAATAGCCGAGGGCCAAACGTCTAGGAAAACTGGACGGTAGCCCATGACTGCGGCTTAAAGGCTTTTCACCTAATAGCACTGACCATTTTATATTTTTAGAACGATCATTGGACTATCGATAAGGATCATTTGCTTTTGTATATTTTAATAAAAAATCATGAGAAACAAAACAAATTATTAAAGACTCCATACGTATTCAATAATAAGCCGCGTTACATAATATTCCGAATTTTCATTTTCCACGACATTGATCCCTCGTATAAGAATGACAAAATTCAGTACCCATTCCTCGAGCTACCCATTCACTAAATTTTGGCAATTCGCACGAATCATAATATTGATTTTGGAATTTCATTCCCGAGCCAGTTAAAATTTCATTGCTTAGGTTAGTACAAAGAATTTTTAATCGCTCTGTCAAAATTAGATCAACACTAGCTGTCGATAATCACTCGATACGCGTATCCCAATACTTCTCATGCATTATACATAGCACACAGTATTAATAACCACGAGAAAATTTTCGAGTCTGGCAAAGTATTTACAAAAAACAAATTTCAATAGTCCACGGCACTAAATGCCAATTGTAATCTTAACATTCACCCCGGCTTAAAATAACTAACTTCAATATAAATATAGAAACGTACAACATTCATTAAAAAAAAAAAAAATCAAAATCCCATCCACCAGTCATACAACGCAAATGTACGATCGACTTAAAGAAACGAATGAAAAATGTAGTAAAAATTCCAAAATAAAGTCGCACACTGACATTACCGAATTTTGAACGATTAAAGAAATTGCATAAAATTTTAATACAAAGAAAAAAAGGTACCAATCAACGAAACGATATATCAAAGCCAAGTCGAAGAAAATATTTTCTCAAGGTGACCTTCCTCAACGACTCGACCTCCACCTTCCATCCCTAAGAGAAGACTGACCTCTTGAGGGACGCTACCGTGCGCCAGCATATTTCTTCTTCTTACGTAACAGCCGAATCAGCACCTCAACCGCTCATCCAGAAGTCGGTAAATCTTCGTAGCATTCGAATCGTCGATCGATATCCTTTCGCTTTATTGAAATCGATATAATTAAAGTTAAGTCAATCGGTCACGCCACAGGCACTGGTTTGCTTGGAAGCACTTTTAACGTCGATAACAAATAAAAAATCTTTATCCTTAATTCGACGCTGTAAAGATTTTATTTTCAAAAAAAAAAAAAAAAGAATGACTGCTTTTCCAGTACGAGACTCCGACGATCTCGAGCCTCTACTTATTATTTGAAGGTAAAACCGAGATTCAATGACGGCTCGGGATTCGCGTTTCCCAGGTAAACTTTAACGCGTCCGAATGAGGTCCCCGACCCAGTGACGACTTAACGGGAGTAGGTGAACAACAGGAAGCCCCGATATAACGGCTACCGGAGCGAACCTCGCGAATCTGGGTGGCACTGGCTCCGGGATAGCGAGAGAGCGAAGAAGAGGGAGTCGAGCGGCTACTGGGAGAGGGCGATCGAGAGACGAGAGAATAGAATGAGAGAGAGAGAGAGAGAGAGAGAGAGAGAGAGAGAGAGAGAGAGAGGCGAAGGGGAGAAGGACGGTGGAAAAAGAAGAGAGAGAAATATTATTTGAAACGGCAAAGAAAAATTTAATAATACTCAGAGCTACACGGCGATCCTCCACCCACTCGTATCTTGTTACGTAGGGATGCTGTGTTCCGTGTGAAGATCATCCGAACACTTGGGAGACTGTACCACCGAGAATTTAGGATAAATATCAGCTTGGTAAACTTTTTTTGTTTTTTTTTTATATATATATTTGGCCGCCTTATCAATCTTATCAGAATTTTTCTCGTACGCGGATCTGTACTCCATCTTTTTTTTTGTATTTTCATGTTAACTGTTTATGCCGGAATTTATTCTTGAGATATATCGCAATACAGATTGATCCACGTGTCACCAGTTTTTGGCGAAATATATTTTTTTGCTAAATATTTTTTTTTAAGCAACGATACTTCGCAATTCTCGGATTTATTATTTCGTCGATGTTTGTCCCTTGTTTTCTACGATTACATGAGAAACTGCACGCGTTTGAGGTCAATTCGATAAGATAATACTTTGCGGGGATCCCCATAGTCGACTGTCTTGTATAACGTACGAAGAATTCAAATTGAACGTACAAAAAAAAGGGTTATATCTGTTTCGTACGGAATATTCGTAATATTCGAGATATTAAAACTCAGCGTTTTTCAAACGGATAACACAAAATCACGACTGCTTTAGGGTTGAATAATTTTTTTTGTTATTTTTGATAAATTATATTACCAGCTTCTCAGTAAACGACCATTGCTACGTCGCTATACTTCTGACTGTCAAGCGCGAAATGTTACGTTCAGAAAAAAAACAAGGATAATACAAAATATTTTTCTCGCTCTTATCGTCAAAATACTTCATATCAGTAGCGCTTCGATAGTTCGCGTTATCAAAGTCCATCTTACCACTTTCGAATGGGATAAGAATCTTTAGTATTTATTAGTTCCGATAAAGATCAGCCACAGCGAACCTTTATGGAGGTTAGGTCAATGCATTCCAAGGGTCGTATTACAATGATAATTATACTTGGGCTCCCTGGAGCCTCGTATAGCTGCCGATAAATTTCTCTTTATCAATGTCAGCTGATACATGCAATGAGAAATATTTGTAAAACCTAATCGCAAGTATACTATAACTGCGATAGTAAATAAAAAAAGAAAGTGAACAAACAAAATAATAAATCTCAGTCGAATTAATGAGTCTTTGAAAAAAAAAATGTTTCATTTCAAAAATCGAACCTCCATCAATCGAAGCACAGGTATACCTGTATCTATATTACCTCGACAAAACCCTATTTACTTGCTACTGTGCATCGTGCAGATAATCGTCAATGCGACATAATTAATAATTGCATTCGCGTGTTATCAGCGCATCGATAATTAAAAGATCTGAATTGAGTTAATTCAATAATACCTACGATGCATCGAACAACCTGCAATTGTTGATAATTGAACGCGTGACGCTATCGATAACCGAATATGCTGTTTTATATTTAAAAAAAAGGAGCTTAAAAAATGTTCTGTCCTTTGATATTTTATTTAAAGAAAAAAAATTGAAAAAGAGACTCATTGATTGCACGGAGACGTGAATAAATTTCTTATCGCTGAATTCCATGGTAAACGTTAAAATTTTGGCGGTTCTCCGTGATTTCGTTTATCATCCTGCCCGGTGTTACGTAACAATATGATAGGGTTATCTCGTGACGTCTCTTACGCGTCGAATTAAATAGAAGCAGATTTTACAATACCTTAAAAAAATTTGCCACGCTCAATCGCGAATGGCCATTGCTGAGTGAAACGCGAATTACGCGTGAAGCGATATCTATAAAATAATATTGATAATAGGATTGATAAGCGCATATTGATATTATTGCTGAATTACAAACTTTTGATATATTCGCGTCGTGCTGCATTAAATCTTGAAATGAAATACAATCGAAATGATAATTACGATTTCGAGAATGAAAATCCACGGTTTGCCTTATCAACCAATTCGGATTGATAACGAGGTATTGCATAACGAGAAAAAAAACTTCGTTCGAAAAAATAAAGTTAAATAATAGATAGTAAACAGTAATCGATAGTAGACAGCAGCAGATTCGGAATTACTAATACAATTAACGATTTTTATCATCACCGTTAAATTAATTGGATTGGTATTATTTATAAAAAATTTTTTATTTCCAATTACGGAAAGAAATTAACGTTTCGCGAACACCGGAACGCGAACTGGGACGCGGAAGCGGAAGAGACGACGTTAAAAAATAATTTTGATTAGATAAATAAAATTGATAAGTATTGATTAAACAAGGTCGAACAATAGTGTTACAGTGAAGTATATCGATTTATAATAAAAATTATTTTTTTCCTCTTACTCAACGATGTATCAGTGTCTTTTCGATTAATTTAATGTCTTTGCGTAATCAGCTGTTTCGTAAAGACATAAATAAAAAGGAAAAGAAGCTTGGAAATTTAATAATTTCAGTTTACCGTACGTAATCCGTGTTTACGTTGTTTGGAATTACTCAGATTTACATACACCGAATAGATAGTCAATTCGATAGGGAAAATTTTTTTGCGAAATTACGTAAATGGATTCCATTGATATACCTGTACAGTTTGATTAAAGAATAATAACGTTTTTCCACACATTGTAAACTTCCCATTGTTTCTGCACAGTACTGTACATGTACCACTTTGTACTTAAAGCTTTAAAGGTAGTCAGTTTTGAGAGTCACCATTGTTCACAGCTTCCCTTGCTGGATCCGACCGTAAATCAATAATACCTTTAGCTTCTTTAATGCTCCACTATTTAAGACCGGGAAGCACCAAAGTAATCGGATTCTTTTTATACGTTTCGCAAAATATCAAAACTCGATTCAATTTTTTTAAAATCAAATTAACTATAATATACTAAAACGTATTAAGATTGTCTTCTATTTTTAACGCGAAATAAAATCTTTAACAATACATTCAGCATCTTGCACTGCATTTTTATTGCATTCATTTCCTTCGTAAACTTTATTGCACGACTACTATACAGATATAGATATCACTGAGTGCATCGTTTAGTGGTTGACGTGTTCCAATCGAATCCCCCTAGACGTTATGGACACGTAGCGTTACGTAAATTACATAATTCTCGAGGATACATGTGGAGCAGTTCCATAGGTATCGGAATCAATGACCTTTCAACCATCTGCAAATTCAAAATTTACAGCCTGCGAAAGAAGAAGGCGAACAAAAGTTTTTTTGGGTCTCGGCAAGCTATACCTTCGTCGTATATTATATGTACTAGTATAATATTTAAAGCAAACCCAAGACTCATCGGGCAGTTGCAACTAGAATCTCTTGAGGGTTTTGAGTTGAGGAATGTCTGAGCTGGTATTATGTCAGACGCGTGACCTTGAGAATAGCTCCTATGTCGAAGCTACTAAGAAGAGTCGCTAACCCAGCACGTTGACTTCGCGTGACGACCTCGTAATATCTACCTTGAGAAGCGTGGATGATGGATATAAAGTAAGCCAGGTCCGTTTGACAAAGTAATACTTTACATTGATTATTTTTGCAAAGATAATTAATAGTCGTGCCAGAAAAATCAAAATGCAAAATATCAAAAGGGTAAACGAGTATGATTATTCTGTGATTTAATTTAAAAAAAAAACACGAAGAAATTGATAAAATTGTAATTAAAAAAAAAGCGTTTAACTCACTATGATTTTGTACAGATGGCGCTGATAGACAATCTATTCACATATGTACATCATTCGGCGTTTTATGATTCTGTGGCACGTGGGAGATTTCGACATATGCTAGATGCACGTCAGTGTTCCGAGATGACCAAAATAAATGGTAGCAGCGTGTCAAGGGTTTCTATATATGAGAACGACATTAAAGCTTGTTACATAAAAGCATTGATAATAGACTTTTTTTGTTATATTGTGGATTTAGATACAAGGGTGTGATAATATTGAATGAGATTTTTCATTATACCTTGACAAAGGTATTAAAGGGGTATACAATCAGACAGTTTCATTCTAAATTTATCTAGCATGAAGATTACGTGAAATGATAAAGAGTCTAGCTACCAAAAAATCAGAATTTTTCATAATACGACTATTAATAGATGGCTACTGTTGCAATTAAGGCATATCTGTGCAGGTATATGGTTATCAACACAATATTCAACAGCAATTCAAGCCTCTTTACTATATAAAGTATTTTCAGATCATTACAATTTTATGATCGGTTGGATCGTTTACTTACAAATCGATAGATTTTAATTCGTTTAATGGAATATTTTCATAGACCAATTCACCTTCGAATATGTTCAATAAAAACCCATCAAGTTTTTGTACATCAAGCTATCCAGATTGAGTAACCTCATTGTGCGCGACACAGGAAGCAAGAGGATTAGCGTCATTGATCATATAATTATATTACATACAATCTACAGATCTGACTCAAGGATAAATTTCCAGATTCAACCCCCAGTAAAATATCGAAAAGGCTTCCTTGACAATGTTAACAACGAGGCAGTGCACTCTGTAAGAGGTAAAGCACCGTTTCAGTTATTGAATCCTGTGCCATGCAGTGCCAATAGGATTATGTAAAGTCAGAACTTAAAAGGGCGTTTATTCGGCCTATGATATAACGAGATCGAGAGTGAGAACTGCGGCTGATCGTGATTCCCGGTGACCTCGAAAACGAGGCGTACACGCTGAAGAGACAGAAGGATCGATATTCTTTCCACCCAATAGCTGGGCTTGGCCCGTACACATACATGCAACTAGGAAGTAGCAGGTTATTGCCCACCGCTAAAATAGCAAAGATTAAAGAGAGCAGTTAGAAGAATAAAAGAAATTCAAAATCCCTACTAGAACAATGCGTTGTAACGAGAATTCAAATCAGACACCCGGATGCAAATCATTAAGGACAGGTATACTCAGTGCCCCAGTTTCCTGTGTCAAGTAGAAGTACGAAATACACAAGTTTCGTTGTTTATGAAAGTGACAGTAATAAAACAAAACAAAATTAAACAAGACTTACCCACCTCTTGACAGGATGCTCGAACGGCAAGCGAATCCTTCAACATTCCCAAGAGACGATTTATCTGAATATGATGCACGATGATCCAGAGAAAACGCGGCACTTATGTTCCTTTTTTTCTTATTCAACACTTGTGATCTCTGTACCTTTTATCTTGGCTTTATCCGTGTTCCTTTTATTAAACTGGTGTGTGAATATTCACCCCCTACCTGGGATGCACAGTGCTCGATACTGAAGTTGCCATCCTACTGCGGGTTAAACAGTTCCCATGGCGCCATCTTGGCATTAAAGTATAACAAATAAAAGCCCTGTCGACCCGACTGGGGATGGCAGCTCAATCTTTCGCGAGTAAATTCTTATACGTAGGTGGGAGGATAAGTATTTATTAAAATTTTACTGTTGCAAATGCTACACAATGTTGCGTGCTAGTTAAGGGTTATGACGGTCTGTAATGCTGTGATATATTCGGATTACATACAAAAGTTTAGGCATTGTAATGTATGTATACATTTATTATAGATCTTATCCCCCATTTGCACATAATTGAACGGTATCATTATCGTGTGGAACTACCGACATCTATACGGAATTTTATGGAACTCATAGAAAATAATTGTCTATGGTTATCGCAGGAGCGATGTAATGTCGCGCTTGTCGTATAAAAACAATGAAACAAAGAAATTATGAATGATCATGAACATCACATGTACTGCGATTAATAGTTATAGTTTCGTTCAGAATAAAATGTTATATATCTATATAAAATAGCAAGTAGTAAAGAAAGTCATCTTTGTGAGAACGGGGTTTTCAGACAATAGAAGAGTTTTTTAATTGTCTACATGTTTAAGCTGTCAATCATGAATGGATCAAGTGATGATGAACACTATGAATATCAAAAGTATCTTTATGAAAGAGAAGAATGGCCTGGTTTCAGGAAAAGTATATATACACAATAATGAGAAGTTTATATATTATATGCAATTTATATATGCTTTCTTTTAGCGGGTAGCTTCAATGATGTAGCAGTCTTTGTACAAGAGATTTATCGTCTAATACCTTTTATTCATGGAAGTTATTTTAAGTTTCATCCGTTGAACATGCCTCATATTATGGTAGGACAAGTTGAGATTGTAGGAATTGTTTTAAACATTGTTCAGAAAAAGATTTGCTACGATCTCACTGGTAAGAATATTGATATAACAAATGATTTTAAAATTCTATGAATTTGTTCATTGTTACATTATCAAACTTTCAGTTGATGATGGAACTGGTGCTATTACTGTAATCCTCAAAATAAAAAACTTTCAAATAGAACAGAATGAGAGAAAAAGAATAGATGAAAAGCACAAGAGACTTGCGAGAGTTGCACTTCTTAGTGAGAAATGGTTGCAACACAATAGCACGACGGAGCCTTTACCATTATCTTTTCCAAAAGTAAGGCCAAGTATTGAATATGATTCCAAAATTCCTTTAAGATACAGAGCTGTAAGTATCAAACGTAATGTAGCAAAATTTTATTGAAACATTTAACAGTGCTTTTCATTTTCTAGTACTTAGAGCATAAATGGTATGAAGAAGTTAATCATGGGTTATTAGGAAAACCGATCCAACTATATGACTATATAAATATTAAAGGATTCATTCAACTAAATTTTGATCAGTATCCAACACCAAGGAAAGAAGTATCATTTGAAGATATTTGTGTAGCGAATCCGATCATCATTGCATCAGCAAATCATTTCAAACTCATCAGCGAATATGACTACAATCATAAAATGCTAGAAATAATGAATGATGTGAAGAAAAGATATGAAAAACCAAAGTAGTATCGTATTTTATTTGATTTCTATTCTACGATAGACAGTAGACTGTATAGAGAGTATTCCTAAAGAAAGAGGACAGCATATTCTTCCTATTGTTTTTACTTGTACACGTTTTTTTACCTGTTGCAGATCAAGTTTATTTATTATGCATTAAGTGTTCAATACTTTGTAACTAATGGTTTAGTTAATATAGAAATCGTTTCCTATTCTTTAAGTAATATACGTATGGTATGGAAAAGCTGTAACAATATGAAAGTATCTTATTAAAGTTAAAAGCGGAACCGCGTTGCAAATGTATGTTTTAATTTCTGCGCCAATGTAATTATTACCGACGGATTCTTTGCAGTGCCACTTGGCGCGTCGCTCGGTAAATATACTCTTTACCAATGAATCATCCTTTTGATTAGTGTACGAATTGTTTGAAAATATCAGATATACTTATGACTGTTATAAGGATTTGTTCGGTAAGCATTTTTTAGATAGGGTAAATGTATTTTGAGTAAAAATCCCGGTTATTGCGCTAACCCAGTTTTTGTAATGACGTGTCCCCGTCAGCATGCTGACGAGCGCATGCGCAATGCCACCTTACGTGGCATCAGCAGTCTTCGCTCTTGCACTGAAAGATATTTTCTTCAACTTAGTGTAAACATTTGTGGAAATATCGTGTTTTGTTATGATTTAGAAAGATTTAACAAGCTCACGTAAGTACATGCAATTCTGCTGTCACACAACCTTCAGTACAGTTCCTTAAATAATGCAATACTTCAATGTGCAAAATGATCTGATCCTCTTTACCGTCTTGTACAACGTGACGTTTAAGGACGCTGGAATTCATAGATTAATTTTATAATTACAATCTGTTTGATATAAAGTTACTTTTGAACGTTCTTAGGCTCAATTAAAATATCACTCTGGCAGTACTTTCACTCGGATCACTCGAAAGGTCAGAGATTCAGTTGAATTTTCTGAACATTTGTATCACTCCTTTCATTTTCTTTCAATATTTTACAAATCATTCATTTAATTTCGTTATATTTCATTGTGTGATACTTATTTAAACTATATCTTGTATCTTGACCATATCACTTTTGGCCAATGCAAGTGCCACTTCTATATATTTGAAATATCTTAATTTTGATCACACAGTTCATTTTGATTTTTAAATGATTTTTAAAGGAAATTATTGAGGCTTATCAATGTTTTAAATATCTTATTGATATGTTTTAAAGAATAGCTTTATATAACTTTTGTATTCTTAAGGATATGCTCCATATGTCAGTCTATAAGAAATTGTTTCAATACTTCTTATTTTATGAATAAGGAAATCATTCTTATTGCTTATAATTTGAGATTGCTAGGTAGTCATGATTAATACAGATGATTTGCTATTTTTCTTGGATTTTTTTAAGAACAAAGAACAGTTCTTGATATACATTAGATGTATATATGTGTATTGTCTCGACAAAAGTATTTTTTTTTTCAGTATTACATACATATAGGGTTAACTAAAGAGATTGGCTTCAAACTTGTAATACAAATTTTTATAGTTAATAAATTAATATAAACTGGACAGCATTTAATTATTGTCAATAAACTTACTCTGAATAAGATTTTACTATTTATTGGAATTTGATAAGTAAAGTATTAAACAAACATGCTTCTATTATACTTATTTAAAGAACCATAGATCTCTGTTTCTAAAACAGATATTCTTCTTCCATAGCATAAAAAATGAATCCTCAATATATTCAACAAGGTCAACAACCGCCTCAACAATCTCAACCACAGCAGCAACAGACACCGTATTATACAGGTGCACAAGGCGGGCTTCCCTATGGACCACCAAATACAAACATGCCATCAAATCAATTCAATGGTCCCCAAGCTCCGTCAATGTATCCACCTCAAAAACAGCATCCACTTCCTGGTGATATGCCTTTACCTCCGCAGTCTCAATATTATGCTAATAATTCTCAAGGTAAATATATACAAATACACCCTTATATTTTAGCATGCCATTTCCATTAAAATAATAACTAGGGATATTTCTTTGATTATTTAAATTACATTTTTCAGGTCCACCAATGAATCTTCAGTCCGGAACTGGAATACCCAATACAACACATGTAGCACCGTCACCAACAAATCAAAATAATCTCGTAAATCAAATGGCTAATATGTCTATGGGTGGTCTTCAAAGACCTCCGTCTGGTGTACGTTACATAATTCATTATTATCACCGAAATGATATAAATTCTGATTTAATGTACTAGGCATGATATAATTAGCACATTCTGATTTGTATGCATTTATAGCAAGGTTTTCCACCACCACCTGGAAAAGCTAACCAATTGCCATCTCCACCGTCAAATATTAATGGTTTCAACGGTAATCCGGATAATATGCCGCATGGGACAGGTATTAAATATCATATGATATTCTCATATCACTTTATTGCATAATATCGTGTAACAGATTCTGCAGGTCAAACGCAAGCCGGCGGACTTCCTCCAGCAAAGCCAGGAGCAACAAATCTTGGAAAGCTCTCTCATCCTGTTGCACCTGGCGCACCAATTCAAACAGACAATTCAGTATCACAAATCGCTACTGTTCCATTTACTGGAGGTGGTCCACCATCACAGTTTTCTGGACCACCCGGACAAAAATTTCCTGGGCAGCCTCCGCTTCCTGCACCAGTATCTCAACCTGGACAACATTTACCAGGTTAGTATCAAAATATATTACAAAACATTAAAAAATTCTATGTTTCATACAAAGACCACTATTAACACTAACCGTACCATCGACCGGTCATTTGACCATTTTAAAACCAAAAATACATTTATAAAAAATTGTCGGTATAGTTGGTGTTAAGTATCTATAAGTTTTTACTAGAACAAATAAATACGAAAACTCTTGTTCTCTCCGAGCAACCAAATGTATTTGAATTTATTTTACCAAGATCATTACTGTATGTTCAGGGACTACTAGATTATCTGGGCCTCCGTTGCCTGGGCAGCAGAATGTATCTGGGTCTTTATTACCAGGACAGCGAAACTTATCTGGGCCCCCACTGCCAGGACAGCAGAATTTGTCCAATTCATCGTTGCCAGGTCAGCAGAACTTATCGGGGCAGCCATCACCAGGACAACAAAATTTATCCGGTCCGCTACTTCCTGGACAACAAAATGTATCCGGTCCGCCACTTCCTGGACAACAAAACTTATCCGGACCACCTATTCCCGGACAGCAAAAATCATCTGGACCAATATTACCTGGACAACAAAACTTATCCGCACCGCCTTTACCTGGACAGCAAAACGTATTCGGACAGCCATTACCAGGACAGCAAAACATATCCGGACCATCATTACCTGGACAGCAAAACGTATTCGGCCAGCCATTACCCGGACAGCAAAACTTATCCGGGCCACCATTGCCTGGACAACAACATTCATCTGGCTCTCAAATTCAGCCCCATTTAGCTGGACCTCCTCATGGCCCTGGACAAGCACATATGAGTTCTCCTTCAGGACCAGGTCAACCGCCTATGTCCGGTGGACAGATAAGCGGTCAGCGTCAATATATGTCTGGACCTGCGCTACCGGGTCAACCGCCTATGGGTATAAGTCGTCAATCACCAGGAAATTTACCACCTTATCAACAAGCAGGATACCAGCAACAAGGATTCCATGGACAAACGGTAAACTCTTCTCTCTGGCTTATAATTTTCTTCTCAAGTCCAGTCATAAGTTTTACTTTAAATACCTAATATGTCCAGGACATGTATGGTGCACAGAGGAACTTCCAAGGTGGTGTCACAGGTCCAGCTGGTGCTGGATATCAGCCAGAAATGCAACCTCAGCAAGTGAGACGACTCGATCCAGATCAGATGCCAAGTCCAGTAAATATAAAACCAACGAAATCAAATTAAGTTTTCCGTAACTTCGAAGCTTTATAATGCGTAATGTCCCGCACAGATACAAGTGATGCAAGATGATCAGCGCGTGCGAGGCGGCGTATTTGTCACAAATCAAAAGGGATTGGTCCCACCATTAGTTACAACGCAGTTTACGACACAGGATCAAGGAAATGCTTCACCGAGGTTTATCAGGTCAACGATGTATACCGTTCCTACTACTACCGATATCATGAAACAGGTGTGAAGTCAGATTGAAAACGAAGCAATTGTATTAATTAAAAAAATACTCCTTAAATATAATAATTACTTCGCAGACCAATGTGCCATTCGGACTTGTAATAAGTCCTATGGCTCGTGTAGAGGAGGGAGAATTTGAACCACCTGTCGTCGACATGGGTGAATTGGGTCCAGTTCGTTGTATACGATGCAAGGCATACATGTGTCCCTTCATGCAGTTTATCGACTCAGGTCGTCGGTTTCAGTGCATGTTCTGTAAAGCCACGACAGAAGGTAACGGGACGTTAAGAGTAACTCTATCTCTCGTATGATAATGCGCAATATTTAAGATAATAGAGTATACAATTTTTGTATTTCTTGCCGTTCAGTTCCAGCTGAATATTTCCAGCATTTAGATCATACAGGACAACGCATGGATCGTTTCGAAAGGCCGGAACTGATGCTTGGAACGTTCGAGTACATTGCTACCAAGGATTATTGCACGGTAAATTAATGAAAGGAACGGAACGGAAATAAGAATATTAAACGGTTACGGGAACAACGTCTTATGTTTGTATTATTAATTGTTTGCAGAACAATGTTTTTCCGAAGCCACCAGCTTTCGTGTTCGTGATTGACGTTTCGTACAACACTGTTAAATCCGGTCTGATAAATTTGCTGTGTTCGGAAATGAAGAATATCATTCGCAATCTGCCCGTCGACGCTGGTAAAACCAAAAGTAACATGAAAGTCGGTTTCATCACGTACAACAACACCGTTCACTTCTACAACGTGAAAGCATGCCTGGCCCAGCCCCAAATGATGGTTGTCGGGGACGTGCAGGAAGTCTTTATGCCACTGCTTGACGGATTTCTGTGCGACGTGGAAGAAAGCGAAGCTGTAATTGATAGTTTAATGGCGCAGATTCCCGTTATGTTTGCGGATACTCGTGAAACTGAGATATTACTCGCTCCTGCCATTCAAGCGGGTCTAGAGGCCCTGAAGGTGATGATCATCCTATAATTAGAATTATAGAATACTCTCGGGTCCATAACAATTATTATTATTCCTCCTTGCGACTTATCAGGCCTCCGATTGTGCCGGAAAGCTTATGGTCTTTCATTCGTCACTGCCAATAGCTGAAGCACCTGGAAAACTGAAGAACCGAGACGACAGGAAGGTTCTTGGTACTGAAAAAGAAAAAACTGTATTAGGTAATGAACCCTTTTCTTTTATAAGATTCAAAATGTTTATCGCTCCTCTGGACATTGATTCATCCTTATTTAAATAATCTTCCAGCTCCGCAGAATAACGTATATAACAACTTGGGACAGGAGTGCGTTAGCGCTGGTTGCAGTGTTGATTTATTTATCTTTAATAATTCATACGTCGACATTGCAACGATAGGACAAGTTGCCCGGCTCACAGGCGGCGAAGTATTCAAGTACACTTATTTCCAGGTAAGCAACTTAAATTCACGAGCAAAGATTAACATGGGTACAGTTAATATCTTTTCTTTTGTTTCATAGGCTGACATCGATGGCGAGAGATTGATTACCGATATCATAAACAACATTAGCAAGCCAATAGCCTTCAATGCCGTCATGCGCGTACGCACGTCTACCGGAGTAAGAGCGACGGATTTCTATGGGCACTTCTTCATGTCAAACACAACAGACATGGAATTGGCCAGCATAGATTGCAACAAGGTACTTGGGAGCAGAATATATTAAGGATTATCTAAAACGACACATTGCATTTGCCATACGTTGCGAGCGTCTCTTACGATATCATACTTTCAAATAGGCTGTAGCAATCGAGATAAAACACGACGATAAGCTGACGGACGACGAAGGCGTCTACGTGCAAGTAGCTCTGCTTTATACATCTTGCGGAGGCGTAAGACGATTGCGTATAATAAATCTCAGCCTCTCGACTTCGTCCCAAATGTCAGAGCTGTACCGTGCTTGCGACTTGGACGCCATTGTCAACTTCTTCTCCAAGCAGAGTAAGTACCGGATGTTAAAGTAGAATGAAAAGCTTGAGCATTCAATTGTCGGATCTAGGAAATGCAGATGATATATATATATATATATATATCTCAATCTTCCCCCAGGCGTATTCAAATTGATCGAGTCGACCCCGAAGACGGTGAAAGACAATCTGATAGCGAGATGCGCCTCCATGCTGGCAGCTTACCGGAAGCACTGTGCAGCCCCTTCGAGCGCAGGGCAACTGATACTTCCGGAATGCATGAAACTCTTACCTCTTTATGTCAATTGTATACTGAAGAGCGACGCCATTTCCGGCGGTAAGTGAATCAATCGAAATCTACAATGAAATTGCATCGACGGACTAATCGTGACGCTCTATGGCATTGCGTTTATCAGGTGCTGATATGACTATCGATGATCGATCCTACGTGATGCAGGCAGTCGCCACTATGCCGATTCATACTTCAGTCGCCTACTTTTATCCGAGGCTGATACCGCTTCACGATATCGATCCACAGGGCACCGATCTTCCTCAGATGCTGCGTTGTTCCATTGACAAATTCGCCGAGGACGGCGCATACTTACTTGGTAAATGATTTCGGCTATGAAATTATCGTTTGGTGATAATTAAACGTGATTTCTCATCGATTCCATGTTCATTCAGAAAACGGCATCCATATGTTCCTGTGGCTGGGTCTTGGATTATCCTCGCAATGGGTACAAGGTGTTTTCGGGGTACCGTCGGTCGTTCAGGTGGACGTTGATCGTGCTCAGCTTCCTCAGCTGGACAATCCGCTGAACAAACGCATCTCTGATATCGTCAGCCACATCCGCGCGCAGCGGCATCGCTGCATGAGAGTAAGTAGTCAATAGTTTAGTCGATAGTTTAGTCAGTAGTTTAGTAAATAGTTTAGTCAGCAGTTTATATGCCCGTCTTGCATCTGTGCTGCGATCCGATCAATTCTCTCATGCGATGTCCTCGTTATTTCAGTTAACGATCGTCAGACAGCGAGAGAAGCTTGAGATGGTACTGCGTCACTTCCTGGCGGAGGACAGGAGCAACGACGGCAGTCCGAGCTACGTGGATTTCCTCTGCCATATGCACAAAGAAATTAGAGGGCTCCTCAGTTAATAAAATTGACACCTCGCTTGTCTCCCTTTCTCTTTGGCTCGAGGGACAGCTCTATGCAATTGGGAAAGTGCAAGGGCCACCCGAATTACTGGAACACCCATTGCCAAGTGCCGGACGCGACGGAGATCGAACGCGGGAAAGCTGAAATTATGTATTTCGCGAGAAGCACACCTTTAGACGCGCGCGAGTCGTTTGCCTGGAGGAAAGTGAAAAAGGAAACGAAAGAAACGAACGCAATGCATACAATTAAGAAAGTGGGGATGAACTATTTGGATTTTACGTGGGAAGAAATCGATATACACGCGGAAAAGAGATAAATGCAGACAGGCGTCTCATGGATTCACTCGCATAACTTACCACATCCGCGTACACGCTGAGTGATTTATATACGAATAATTGTAAACGTAAAATTGTATTATTATTACATTTTATTTTACTTAGTGCATTATAATACATTATTATGGTAAATTAAACAGTGAAATTTATTACGACATTCTGAATTTCTGTGTCGACGTGGCCGACGCGACCGAGAGTGAGGTTTCGTTTAGGAAACGTCGTATTGACAATTTCGAATACGCATTTTTGAGATTTATGCGCTTTGGAGGGGGAAGAAGTATAGTAATTTTTTTTTGGTCTTCTTTGACGGGTTTCGATGCTCGGTATGGATATGCTGATCGAGTGTAGCGATGCAGAGTATACATAAACGTTACTGTTATACGTATAAAATTACTAATTTTCGACGAATCGAAAGCCGAGAGCTTGATTCGTTGATAGAAATAAGAGAATATTAATAAATATTGTAATTACGCAAATTATATACATATTTCGTGAACGTCTACGGTAAAATTAATGCTTCTTGTAGATAAATATGACACTGTCGGACTTTGCAAAACTTTGCCGTCGGGTATAGTCATTATTTTTTCTTTAATCAGGCTACGCCTGCGACCACGGACATACTGAACAAAAATATTATTCGAAAAATGTATATATGTCGGTAATGCAGAAACGTCCACTCGTCGGCTGGTGGTCCGATGCCGAAATAAAACTTGGACCATGATAATCGGCACACTGGCGATCTCCCTGTTTAACTCTGACAGTACAGAGATGAGTAGGGAGATGCACAACGCTACGGTTTTAGGCGATACCAAAAACATGGCGTTAAATCGTAGCGGCA
>JARQTH010000065.1:54867-147219 GCA_030142595.1 Trachelus iudaicus
ACCCGAAGGGAACCAAAAATCGAGCACGTTATCCGTATCGGTAGCCGGGGTCGCCTTGTGACCGTGAATCGAAAAATCACGTCACACTTACCTTGATTATTCTTAACATGATATATCTGTATTTTACCACAGTGGCTATCTTGGGCCTGGTGGACGACATGAGGATGAAAAATATTTTAATTGCACTGGTGGCGCCACGGGTTACATTGACAAGATTGTGTTAGGAATCGATCACATTTATCAATGGCCGACGTCGAATACCGTTTATGGATCAGGACCTTTTGATCCTGAGGGTATACTAGGTATGCTATATACACACTGTTATTCAAGATATATATATATATATATATATAATTAAATTATTATATGAACAGAAGTTATATCGTTCATATTACAGTTCCAAGTTAATTAAAAATATTTCCATGACATTCTATTGAACGTGTAAACATTTCTGTTGTACGTAAATCGTGCAAGAACAGGAATGGCGCCTTTTCTATAACTCAAACTGGTTTTCAATCGGTATCTTTTTAGGATGCCTCACCACGATATTTCAAGCTTTCTTGGGCGTCCAGGCTGGCATGATTTTAAGGTATTATAAAAACTGGAAGGACCGGGTTGCCAGGTGGCTTCTGTGGGCAGCAGTGTGCGGTACCTTGGGCGCCATTCTCCACTTTAACGACATTATACCAGCAAATAAAAATTTGTGGTAGGACTGTCCCTGATACTGTCACCCTAAAATTCGTTAAACCAAGCCTTTACTTCACCTAAAACAATACTGACAATGAGCGACACTGGCGGTTTATCTTATTTAAAATTTTACTTAGCATTGCCGCACCAAAGAAAATATTTTCTCATTTTTATTTTGAGCTAACCACTTTTTCCTCCTTGATATTGCAGCTCTATACTATTATTTTCCAGGTCGTTATCCTTTGTACTTCTGACCACGTGCTTTGCTTTTCTTCTACTTACCGGATGCTACCTTCTTATTGACGTCAGTGAGGTCTGGCGCGGTGGTCCTTTTCGAATTCCAGGTACGCACGAATCACCCTCTTATCTTTCTCCTTAGGAATCCTCATTAGTTCTACCAGTCAATACGACTTATACATATTTCTCCAGGTATGAACGCTTTGGCAATGTACTTTGGTCATCAGCTGTGCTATCAGATTTTCCCGTTTCACTGGAGATACGGCTTAATGAATACTCATTTCTCCCTACTTATCGAAGCTGTTTGGGGAGTCGCCTTGTGGACCCTTGTTGCATATATTTTGCATCACAAAAGAATATATATCACACTGTAATGTATAGCGCTGACTCATTTACTTTGTAATGGCATTAAATCAACTTGCTGGTAGCATTGCTCAAAAAATTTATCGACACAATAATAATTTCTTGTTCCCTTCATCGTTAATTAGCGTTATGACCTGCGTAACCCTGCTGACGAGAAATCTATTATTATATCGATAAAATGTCATTGGAAAATATACGAGCGACTTATAGTTTTTCGTCGTTACGCGCGTTCGTTGAATATCCTTCAGAAAATATCAAACGTACGGGTATCGGCTTTATAAATAATTTATTTTACACAACTGACATAAATCATACAGCGATATCTCCAACGATAAACGATAATGGACGCGTGTTTCAAAACGACCAGTGACACAACACCGACGACTAACGATTTTCATAGCGAAACGTTGAGCCAATGGAAAACAATGCACTTCATTTTTCAAAAAACAATTTTAGAAATATCGCCGTGAGGATCGGCCGAGGCTCCTCCGTGCGTTTCTATCCGATAGAACGAAGGCGTCGTCGGGAAGTAAATAAAATCGAAGTCTTACGGATCGTTTTGTCTTCCAATTAGATTTTCACGCTCGCTGCAGTCGAATTGCAAGGATCGATTAGGCCAGCGTAAAAGATATAGATAAGGCGATAATTGTGATTACAAATGTTTTTGTTTTTTTTTTTTACTCTTTTTTTAGGGCTTGCAACACACTGCGAAAGTCTATAGGCACAATAAATAATTGTTGCGGATTATTCGTGTAACAAAATAGAAAAAAAAAAAAAAGAAAAGAAAAGAAAGAAAGAAGAGTGAGAGAGAAGTCGATGAATAAAGAAAAACACACTAGTGATACCAGGTTCACGAGGGAGGCGATCCGCATCCCCTCAGTAATCAGTTTGGTCGGGGCCTGAAAAAAAAATGACAAAGTCAAAATTCGATCAGAAACTTCCCGTCTGTTTCGTTTGCGCGTTCAAAAACCAGACAAAGATAAAAGGAAGAAAAAAAAAGAAAAAAAAAAGAAGAAGAAGAATAATATTCGGCGTGCACGAACGAAGCTGCAGACGTGTTTCTCAAGATCCCCCACCCCCCACCCCCACTGGGTCTCCGTTTGATATATCGACGACATACGAAAATTATATCAGCAATATCGTATGCGACCGAAATTTGAAATTTTATCAATGTCAGACAATTTTTTGTTATCGTTTAAAAAAAAAGAGATTCGTGATAACCGTCGTCGATATATCAACGAGTCCTTTCCTTTTACGTGTACGACTTTAATATATTTTTCCTTCTCCGTTTAACCAAGTTACGCTAAATGTACTATGCACTTAAAACGGGGAATCGCGCAATGGCAATAACGAAGAACGGTGATGTATGATACGTGAGGTGATATGATGCTGACACAAAAAACATGTGTGTATATATATTCGTAAATTAATTTTTTTTTTTCAAAATTATAACCGAGCAGGGTTATCGAGCGTGCGTTACGTTATACACAAATATATAAATATATCGTACACGAACATATAACAATGCGTGAAATGAAAAAGTCACAAAAAAAAACATTAGTTCAACATTGAAATCGGGAGAAGAATGAAAGATATCGTTGCTCCGTGTAAAAGGTAAGATTGACAAGAGACGTCGCCGTCGCGACGGCCACTGATCGGGATTCTGTGAAGTGACGTATGTATAAACATGCCCACCCAGCCAGAAAAGATTTTCTCATCGATTTGCGAAAAAAAGCGTGAAGAACGAAAAAGAAAATTGTAAAGAAAACGTAACAGCGAAATAATAAAAAACAAAAATCATACGTAGAAGATTTAATGGGCAGCCTCTAATCATGCAGCATAGCGGGATATATTTTTTTGAAAAAAAAAAAAAAAAACCAAATTGTCAACTCCCGTAGCAGAACCCCGATTGATCGGATAATAAAAATGTATGAGACTTGTAGATATAAAAAAATTCAAAAAATATTTTAAAAAAACATGACGAGCGGCTTAAGAGATTCGCATACGCAAATGGTCCTGATTGGTACAGAAGGATGCAAGAGTGAGTGTACAAGGTAAGACAGGGAATCAAATGCAAAGGTAAAGGTAAGTGTGAGAATGACGCTAATAATTTGTAAACGTTCGACATTGACGTCAAAGATCGGCGGTAATGGCGGCGTATCTAAGAGCAAAAGCAATAAGCTACCTCACGATGCTCGACGCGACTCGTTGGGTTTGCATGTCTATATATAACATATATATATATATATATATAATGTAGAACAAAAATATATATATATAATATATTGGGTAGCACACAATCAGATGCACGGATTGGGTCGGTATCTAGCAATAGGTATATATAGGTGTGTGTGTATATATATAAAATATAGTATATAATAAAAAATATATAAAAATAATATATACCGATAGAAAAAAAACACGTGGCCTGTACCTCCTGGGCATCGTAGCCCAGCCTGGCGAAACTAGACAAAACTCTCAACGCTCGTCCGTCGACCGGATGCATGGCCTAACGTCAGATTCTGCCTCGGGCCATCAGCAACGGTCATTTTTCAGGTAACACGGGGAAGGAATGGACGAAACGATCGGCTTGGCACGAGCTGATTTAAGTGCCTGAGGGACATTTTTCGAGCTCCTGATCCTGGGACAGAGGACGTTTATCTTTTTTACACGAAAGGGAGCCGTTCTGTTCTCGAGCTTCTTGAAGGTCAGGGACGGCACGATGTCGTAATCGAATTCGGACGGCGACTTGGGCGTCTTCCACGTCTCGAAGTAAGGATCCTTTTGATTGGGACTGTCCGCACTGGCTACGGTACCTTGTCCCAGAGCCAGTCGTGGGGATTCCTCGTAATCGGCATTGTTGTCAGCGTCGTGAAGTCTTCTCCAGGATTGCTCGCACACGGGCGAGTATTCCGGCGAGGTCAGACCGCTCGAGTAATTCGAATAATAATTGTCATCGTAATTGAACACATTTCTTTTAAGCGACAGACTCAAATGCTCACGACTGGCCGGCGTGCCGCATTCCTCGGACGAGTCCTCAGCCAGGATCGAGTCGTCGTTGAGCAGCTTGAAGAGTCTGGAGTGTGTTTGGGTTCTTTGGTATTTGCTGGACTTTTTATTAGGCGCGCATTCGGAGTCCGTGTCTACTTCTGATATGAGTCTGCTCATGTCGGAAGTGACGCCACTGTCCTCGTCGTCCGTCTCGTCGCGGGAATTTTGAACACTCAGCAGATGCTTGGCTTCCTTGTAGCCAAAATTCGAACAGTCGTTCGCGCCATATTCCTTTTCTTCATTCTGTATGGTCAACTCGAAGGCCAACATTTCGCTGAGTCCATGATCGTCAGCGAGGTTTATCTCGTTTTCCTTGTTTGCTGAGGTGGGACACCCGATGTCATCGTTCCTTTGTTCTACCCTGTCTACTTCGTCAACCTTGGCTGTGCCTGGATGCAACTTCGTTACCGCAAACTCAGTCTCAACAGTTTCGCTCTCCTTGATCTTCAGACTCTTTGTCTCCGTGACCTCCTTACAAAGGTCACCGTCCAACTGGCTCTTTGACTCTGTGACGAGAAACTCCTGGTCGCAGTTAGCGGTACCGCGTCCATTTGTTGTAAGAATTTTTCTTTTACATTCCGTAACGATGTCACTGGCAGTAGGTTCCCTGCTCGTGCGAGTCTCAAGATCAGTTTCATTGTCCAAGCTTAAATCCTTGGCCCAAACGTGTTTCGTTACGTCCGTCTTCTTCGTCCTGACTGTAAATTCCGTTTCGACGTTGTCGTTGAGGTCGACTTTCTCAGCAGGAGATTCCAGGTCCTTCTTCAAGGTAAATTCACAATCGGCAGTGATGCACTGGTTAACGTCATCAACGCCAGTGACATCTACGTCCAAAATTTTCTTGCTGCTCTCCTTGAGCACAAGCTGCGCCTCTACTTCCTCTGTTCCCAAGGTGAGTTCGGTATCGAAGCTCTCCCTGGACTTTTGTTTCTTCAGAGTGAAGTTAGCTGTCGCTACGTTGTTCTTGCTGAGCTGGAAATTAACATGAACATCGTTGTCCTCGTCGTTGGCTCTGGTACAGGACCTAGTAAGACTGTCTTCCTTGGATGAACTCTTCTCAGACTTGACAAGGCTGTCACCAACGATGACAGTGGTGACGTCCTCATCATTTTCAGAAACTGAAAATTTGAACCGTAACGGTAAACTGACACTGACTGTCGTAGCGTCAGCATCATCAACGTCGTCCGGTGGATCATCAGTTTCTTCCAATGGCACGTCCTTCTTTCCCTCTGGATCCTTCCTCGCCTCTGGTCCACGATGATCAGCGTCAGGATGCTCTACGTCTTCGTAGATAACACTCAGCTGATGAGGTAGTATGCAATCGTTGTTAAGCGACTCTATTTGATACTCATCGTCGACATCCGAATCGGTCTCGCTGCAGCTCATCTTATCAGATGACAACCTGGAAGAGTGTTCATAGGTGTCATCCGATATGGTGGCAGTCGAGAGCGATTGTCCAGCTTCCTTTTCCATCAGATTGACCTTGACATCCGGATCGACCTCCTGATCTTCAATCCGCTCACGAGGATTGAGACCAGTCGAATATGCTAAATACTCTGAACCGGAATCACTATCCGAATCGCTATCGCTGTCAGTATCTGAACTGGAAGTTGTACTGTCAGAAGAAGAACTATCGTCTGAAGAATCTTCATCGATAGAATCAGCATCCTTATCAGCCGTCCTCTTCGTAGCCTTCGTTTTATAATGATCTCCTTTATCAAATTTTATCAAAGACGTCCTCTCTCCAGCTTCCTCGTCAGTAATACTTGCACTACCCGAACTGCTCGTCCCGATGGTACCCCTGCTGTCGTTGCTTTTATCGTTGACAGACACCAGCGTACTACTAGGACTGGTCCATTTGGGTACAGTCAATAGATCAGGATTCTCCTTGGGTACGACGTTCGAGTCCTTTTGCGACCTCAGTACAGGATCATCGCCAGGAGATGGATAGACGCTATTATAAATGGCGGTGTCTTCGTTCTGCCCGTAGGAGTAATTATAATTTTGATCGTAATCAGCCGTGGCTGCGTATTGCGGATAAACCTGTGCGTAACCGACATCCGAGTAATCAGTTTCGATTCTATCAGCCGATTTGGCCTGATCGACGTAACCCCGAGCTCCGTAGTTTTGATCGTACATTGGATAGTAGGCGTAAGCATTTCCATCACCATACCCGTAGTAAGCGTACGAATCGTAAGGGATGTTATTGGAGTTGGTGTTAGGTGCGTATTGCATTGGATAATATCCCCACCAGCCCCCATCAGGATTCCAATAGGGAGAGGGACAGTTCGGAAAAAATACACCCTGCTGATTGCCCGGCATGTTATTCTCAGTTTGACAGGCGTAATCTGGTTGTCGATTTTCTTGCGTGGCTACAACAAACAGCACATTGGATTCAGACAAAAAAATCAACTCCATCAGGCGCAGAAGAGGAAGAAGAAGAAGAACTTTCTCGTGGGGCAAAAATATTATATCTTCTTTTCGTTTTATTTCTTCTAATCTCTCGTTTCTCATCGACTAATCCACTTCTTCTCTATTATTTCCTCTTTCAATCCTCCATCGCGGCCTACACTGCTTATCAACCTCCGGCCTCAAGGTGGGATAGGGGATTGGCAAGGACGATCCTGAAGGAATGACGAGCGACGACTGCTCCAAAGGAATGAGACGACGGTGGGTGATTTGGAATGATTGGTCGTCATTTAGAAAAGGAGGGGACGCTGCTGGAATTAAAAGGAACGACAAGATGAATGCATTTAGCAGAAGAGAACGATAGTTTTAAATCCTGTGTTCAAAGGAATCTATCGAAAGATTCTCCAAGGCCATTTTATTAGGACACAGTAATACTTCTTTTTTTTTTTTTACTACCCGGTATACAGTCCATAGATCACGAATCGATCCTGCTAATTTTTTATCGATCATTCAGACGTAAAGGACATGCTCGAGTTTTAGCAAATATTCTGGACGGTCTCTTATCAAGACCTCGAGGATTCGTTCGTGTATTATTTTTCAATTAATCGCCGCTGTTCGATTTTCATTGTCGCGCGTGATTGTCCAAAATATTTTTTTTTTCTTTTTTTCTTTTTACCAAATAAACATGCAAAAGTGACCGGCACGTATCTCATAACTCCTATAGCGATACTGATAACAACGTCAATCATTAATGACATGCAACATTCCCACCAAGTGTTCAGTGCATTCTTAGCTATGATAATAGACGAAATCCCATTCTAATTAATTATACTTTACTGCAGTATATTACGTTATGTATACTCGAATAAGAATTGTTGGGAATTGAGTTAAAAAAAAAATGGACACTACCCATACACCACCGTTCATTGTTGCCACTGCCATTTAGCACAATATAATTTTTTTTTAATTATATATCGGTTCAGCATAGACATACGATAATAATAAGTATTCAAATTTTGAATAATTTTATCATTCGTTATGTGCTAGTTACGCGAGTCGTGACGAATTTTGAGAAACAATTCAGGCAAATTTAGATTTCATATCAATGAGTGCGATTGACGTGCAGCTAATATAATTGATTTATTTTTCTAGGTCGGGAAGAAATTTTCGTTATTCCTGTGAACACAGGATTCGTGAATGTATATACAGTTTTTCTTGCTAACGCTGCGTGACGTGATTGATTATTTAGTAAAGTTCATTAGAATGTCAGACCATGGACACTGAACATTAATGTACAGAGGCGTAGAAGCTTTTGCGATTAATTCTTGTTCGACGAATACAACGTGTTTTCTTTCTTTTATTGTTTTTATCTCCTTGCGCGTGGACGTATTAAATGAATCACTATATTCGCGTAGGTTATCAGGTAATCTTTTCTTTCTTTTTTTTAATCACTTACCAACACTTTCCGGGGACGTCATTGCCTGTAATATCCTGAAGGATCGTGATGGTATCGCACTGCCCATGTATTTCTTCGGTTCTTGGACTTGTTGCTCGCTCGGCGGCAGATTTGCTTGGGCTTCCTCTGTAAGACAGTACAATTTAATGTTACTATCAATATTAAAAATGAAAAAGTATTCATATACATTCTTTCGTGAAAGCTTAATATTACCGAAAGTCTTTGAATTTCGATTTTGCTGCTTCTTTTGTATGGCGCTAGGAGCTCGAGGACCTGAAAAATAAAGATTACGTATTGACAGAGAAGGTTCTTTTTTTTTTTTTTGAAAATAAGATTAAAGATTATCTGAACTTACCGGAGGATGCTGCGGGTACCTCACCGGAATCTGTCATATTCTGCAGGAACCGGAACGCTCGCGATGGTATCGCTGCTCCACGATATCTCGGATCTTCTTCCTGATGAAGGTACGTGTCGCCATCGACTTCAAGAGGAACGGTTGGTTACAGATTGAAATAAAAATTTGAATACAGCTAGTCTAATATTTTGTTACTGTTTCAGTCTACCTTGTTCCTTAAATTTGTTCATGAGTGTCCTATCGTCTTCGGTGAGTTGAAGCTTGCGGATTTGTTCCGAAGCAGGATCGGTATCGGCCTCGGAATCGGTGTCAGTGATCTTTTGAAGTACGCGAAAAGCCCGTGATTGAAGCGGACCTGGTTCGTACTGTTGTCCTGGCATAGGACCACGTTGGACATCCCTAAACCAACAATTTAAATATATCCATCCGTATTGGTACCTGGGCAATAATAAGACCAGAACTTACACTCTGATGGCCTGATTCTCTACAGGGATGCTCCTGATCTGTGCTGGACCTTGAGATTGAACAAAGGCAGGTGGCGCCACTGATCTAGCTGGTGATCTCGGAGCATTATCCTCTACCATAATCGGAATAACTCGGGCCCCATCGGATCTTTGTTGCTGGATCTGGATCGGTACTTGAGAAGGACCCTGTTGCTGACCCCATCGTTGCTGATGATGAGGAGTCGACTGTTTCAACTGATGATGACCTGGCTCGTGCTTCACGGAGAATACCGAGGGTCTGTCTTCGATCTTGAACACAGCAATGACGTATTACGTCATAGGAACTTCAAGAATCTCTCATTTGGAATGTAGCTCTCCCAGCTAGTCTTGCAATGTGTAATCGTATAACTCACTCGCAAGGGTATCGTCCGTTCCGTCTGCTGAGTCTGCGGGCGAATCTGCTGCTGTTGCTGGGTTGGTTGTGTTTGCTGGGTCAGCTGAGTCGGCTGAATTTGCCGGGGATTCCCCGGCGAAACGGGACTCTCGGGTAACGAGTCATCGGACCTGGAGGCAGTCGTACGTTTCGCCCACTCCGGCAGTTCCTCCTGGCTTTTGTTCTTATTCTGGAGCCACGGAGTCGGCGCCTTTGTCAGAGTAACGGGTGGGGTACCAGGCGACGTGGGCGAGGTTGGCTGAACCGGAGTCGCCGCTACAGGAGTGGCGGCCACCTTCGGCGCTTGTCTTGGTGGTTCGACCGCTCTATCTGCGACTAGTACAGGAGAAAGAAAAGTTATAAATGATACTTAAACAATTCAATGTACGTTCCTCTGTCTTCGCCATCCAACTTACCATTCGACGCCACTCGGTTCAGCTGACTGTTAGGTGCCCTGGTTGGTGTCTGGGGCAGAACTGGCATAGTCGTTGGAAAAACTGGTACAGCCACCTGAGGTTGCACGTATACATTCCCACCCGGGACCGGCGGACTGGTCTTGGACTCCAAGGCAGATTTCGGAGGACCCTCGATACCCTCGTCGTTCGCATTTTTGGCTACTCGACGTGCCATACGTGGACTTCGGATCTGCGAAAGGTCCAGCTTCCCACCCATGCCCGGGGTGTATGTAAATGGTTTCTTGTCCTTGGTCATCATCGCATTCTGTATGGCTGCGGGCGGTTCGTAAGGATCGTTGCTGTTCTCTGGTCGGGATCTTCTTGGAGCTGCTGCCTGGGATCCCAAAAGTATTACAATAGATTATTTTATTATTTCGTCGATAACACTCGGAGATAGGATTTTGCTCCCTATCTCCTGGCACTGCTATTAACGTTATAGCGTCTGTGTTTATGCACGTGTTCGAAGACGTTGGACCTTCGCGAATTTTGCCGGATTCGAGACGATTAAAACGGCTTCTATTATTAACCACAGCTTCGACGAACTTCTTGCTCGTTCGTGTAAGACCCGTGAATCATGCTCGATGAATATATCTAACGCTTTCTTCGTGAATAGATTTTGCACACAGTTAATACTCTAGCGGTGAATTGTTTAATGGTTATTTTTCAAAAAATCTTTTTCAAAATTTCTTCTATGTTTTCTTCGAGATCGACATATGACTCGGCGATTTCGTTTATAGGCTTACAGATACTAATGTGTTTTGGCGATTTGGAAATTGGAACGCTGACAAGGAATGATATTATTTTTTCATTTTCGGCCACCGCTATATCAATTATGTACTTTAGTATCGTGTTATATTTATGTATCGTGTATATTTTATTTTATTCTCTCTATTTCATTCTTATGTGTCTGGTGCGGTCATCTTCTTTTACCTCTGCAGTACTGATTCTAAGGGATGGTACTTGGCCAGGAGCAGGTGGCGGTGGTGGCGGCGGTGGCGGTGCAGGACAAAAGCCTGGAAACCAAAAAAAATTTGATTCATTATTTCGAAAAAATGTTATACTTCAAATCGTATAATAAAATTCACTTTCAACATTGATTTTTTCAAATAAGTTAATTCAAGTAGTTTCAAGAGAAATTCAATTCAAGAGAAATTTTTAAAAATACAAAATATTCAATTTCTCAGTATGCTGGATGTCAAGTATGGATCTTTGATGTTCCATTATCAGTGTATAATTAATTATAAGTTTTGAATAATAATTATCGTCATACCTGTCGGTGCGCAGTCTGGATTTCTGAAAGAATAAAATACGTATGAGCAAACGATCGTAAATTTGTAAATTTTTAAAAAAATAAAAATAATTTCTATTGATTTTTCGAACTTTGCGCTTTCTATTTGGCTAAGGAATATATCAACAACATGAATCACCCTTAATGTATGCGCATTGCCGTCGTAGCTTCTTGTGCAATGCTCGTATATCTGATTAGCAAATAAATGCTCCAGTTGCATATATGCACGTATGTGCATTTTACTATGCATACGTGACGTTTGACGTAGAATTGGCAAAAGCGTCAGTGACGCGAAGGCACGTGATAAGATTTAAAGAAACAAATGAAATATTTATCAAATAAAAGAAATTATGCAAAAGTGATTTTATCGAACGAATGACAAAATTAATTAAATGATTATCAGAGAAACAGAATTCTGCTACACACGGGATATAATTACCAATCGAATTTTGATATTAAAATAATTTTTCAAAACGTAATGACAAAAAATATGTACACAAAATATTATTATTCGACAATAAACCTACAAAAAAAAAATCATAAATACTATACACTAATTAGCCCAGTTACACGTACCCTCCGGTCAAGTATATATTTTTTGGCAAAAAATTCCACTCGTTATTCATCTCGCGGAAATTAATAAATAAACAATATTAAATTAATAAGATACGTTTAAATTGAATTAATTTTTCACTTTAAAATTATTATATCATTTATACGTGTGCACCAAAAATGGAGATTCAACGGCTCCGTCACATTATTGTGATTATTTAAAAGTCCAAGGATCCCGCGTTACTCACAAGCGGCAGGCATTATTTATAAAGATAACAAATATCACCACAGAATTTCTATAATTATATAATCATAAGTATATCACTGTTCGTATATTTATATTCCTATTTCGTCGATCGAACATACGTTTTTGAAGTAACGAAAAAATTGTCCGCACCAGTAACGTTCACTGCGGTCAACTTACAACTGATTCGACTGACAAGTTGGTAACTGCTAACTGGTAACTGGAAAGTGGTGACTGCGCTAACCTACATTGCCGCGACCGCCAGAACGTGGTTAAGAACGTGGCATGGTGAACCATGCCTTATATCGTGCCTATACCTTTTAAGGTATAGCTACGTATCCGTGCGGTATAACAGAAAGTCATTTGAATTGACGATTCGCATTTCACGCGTACTTACGTTCCAGAGTAATTGTCGGCGACATTTCGGTAGCGTTGCTCGCGGCGCGAAACGATAATTTCGAAAATCGTCTTTGCAAATATCGTCTTGTCATTTTCGTGACTCTCGTGGTCTTTGTCTTTGACAAAGAAAGTCCGTTTAAATTCTCGCGGGTAAAAGTCACTTGCGTCATCGTGCACGGAATCTCGAGATAAATGGAATTTTGTTTGTGCAGGTATTGCTGAATGCGTTTAAAAATTCGTCACGGCCAATTAGGAAGATGACTCGTGGTTTTCGACAGTTTCGACTTTTTTTTTTTCCTGGTCACTGTCACTCTCTTGTTACAGACCGGGTGAGGTTAGAATTTTGCCCGGATCGTTTAAACTTTACGAAAAATAATTCGCCGGCAGGATGCGCGATGTATTTTTTATTGTTGGACTAACCTCAAAAAATGACGTTTTTTTTTTCCCCTTTTTTTCCTGGGTATTTCGCTACAAGCAAATACGTCACTTCTTTTAATGTACCGAAATGGAACTCGAGCAAGGCATTGGTCGTTGACAATGGATACAAAATTATTTTCGCCGGAAGGGGCATGAATAACAGTTTTAGAACTCGAACGCGGACATTTCGCTTAAAGCACGGAGCTTTTGATAGGCCTCTGTGAGTTTTATATAAAACGGTAAACGATTATCTTCAACAGCAGATCATTGTACATCTTCACGAGTAGGAATCTTATTCAATGATGTAATCGTCGTACGGATGATATTGACACGTGGTTGCGCGTACAGTAAAAAAATGAGCACCGACTCCCCAAGCCGTTAGATACAGAAAGAACAGTTATCGATTTATTAAGAAATATAATTATTAGGTTATAAATATAATTAATTATCATTTTTTCTTTAATTACAATATCCGCCCTACGGCATATGGATCGTTCGCTGGTTCGAACTATGACGGTATAGGAAGTGAGTGTAAAAAGAAGCGAAGGTCGAAGATCAGCTTCACCGTAGATCGTCATTATGACGAAATAATTGGAGCTTGGGGGGTTGACCTTGAACAAGTTCTATTAATTCCAGCCGCACAGCCCTAGTCAAAATCGGCCGGCAGACTGCGGTTCGGTCTTGTCGCCTCGTGCGAGCTGGGCCTAACGAAGCAGGTGGCATAACCTCGATAACGCGTCTATTTTAAACTGCGAATCTTTTCTTCCAGCTCGACTGATCTTAGAACTTTTCGAAAAGCTCTCTCCGCCACCCCCCCACGCTGCTATTACTCTCTTTCTAAATTTCGCTTCTTTCGTATTCTTCACTTTTAACGTTCATCCTTCGCAATGATACATTTTCGCCACGGACTGTACCGCTTGATCGAGCCTCTTCTTAAAAATGGGAGTGATACTGTAAGTCAATGTTTGATAATTAAATATATTGTGAATTTATATTTTTTTTTGATAATTTTGATCAAAACATATTATATTCTAGAAAACGTCTTATCGAAGATACTATGGAAATAAAATTATCATGATTTGATGTCGGGGTACGACTGATTATTTTAATAATAATTTTTTTATCGAAAATTCTTCTACATAATTATATTCAAACATGTGTAATTTGATGAACGTTATATTATCAGTGGATCGCAAGGGATGATAATGGCTGTAGAAAAATATAGGATTTTCTTTTTTTTTTTTGATCAGATCGTGGTAGCTATATGTGTAACGAGCTATACGTAATACCACCCACATGATTAATACGAGTCTAAGGAGTAATGACGCTCAACGTCTGGTTAATATTAAAAAGTCACGCAGCTTTTACGTTGGCATCGTCCGGGAGACACGTGTTTTCAGATTTATAAGTATTCGTCCCACCAATTTTCCTCAGTGACAGATAGGAGCGATGAAATTGATGAAAATTAAAGAGGTTATACTTGCTCGCTGAAATGGATACGTGAAACAACGGGCGTGAGAATGGAGTGAGAAAAAATATTTAATGGACAATTAATATCGCGAGTAAATAAATAATCAGGAAAATTCGATAAACCGTATCTAGCCTGAATACTCGAACCCAAATCGTAATATCCGAATGAATTATTTGATCGTTTCGAAAATTAAATTCGTTGATTGCTTGCATTAAAGAAATTATTAGCCTTGGCACAGTATCGTCCTTCTTTTTAAAGACTCTTCAAGCGTAAGATAATAGTTTCCAAAAATATCGAAAAATCGGCCTACTTTTTTTGCACGCTCCATACCTCATTATACGAGGACAAGTTTCGATTGTGTTAAATATAAAGGGCTGTAAAAAATTACATATCGAATTTCAAAAAAAAGTATTCGCACTAGTGTACCGATTACGTTATATCGCATTGAAATAGAAAAAAAAATGGGAGATAAGAAATATCGAATGATTAAAAATAATAAAAATTGATTCTAAAGACTAATTGACATTGTGGATGTTTATAAAAATTTATTTCGAAGTTCAAAAATATTCGGGGTATCAATTTTCGATATTGCCGAAGAAAAATAATTTAACGATTGAATGTGATTTTTTCAAATATTTCCAAATAGATACGTAATGACGTATCGATCCTATAGTCGTTCGATAAACTATCGATCTTACGAAATCTCTCGATCGATACGATATACGTGTCGTCATAGGAAGATACAAAGTCGTGGAGAAAGGAAGGAAAAATCAAAATGGCCGCAATTGGCTGACTCAACCTTTCCTCCTCGTTATAAAAAAGGACTCGTGAAGCCGATCTAAGAGGAGCCGAACGATTTTCTCGAGAAAGCGACGCCATGTATAACGAAACGCGCGATGTCGCTGGGCAAGAAGCCCAGCCGGAGAGGCTATAGCATAGAAATGTATTTAGGTAGATACGCGAAGCACAGTTAATTTTAGCTCAAGCTGACCTGCGCGTTAGCACGCGGTATAAAATGCTTCCGATTATTTTATTTTTAGTATTTTACCGTCGCACTCTTTCTTTTCGTACTGGAAATGCCCAAAAGGCCGGCTAATCTCATGGGGCCCGTGTTGCCTGAAAGGATACTAAAGTCCATGATAAGGATCAAGATCCAGTTTGAACACACCCGATAATCCACTAGGGAAAAAACCCTGAGTGTACAATTTTCAAAATACTTTAGCACGGCTCTATATACCTCTACACTGTACATACTAAAGGTACAGATAGGTCAACTATATAGAAAGTTTTAAAAATACTTTTGAAATCCAACTGGCCAGTAACAGCACGTGGCCATCAATTATTGTTGGCTATAGCACCGATCAAAGGGTCATTGACTTTGGATGAATTTTGAAAAAAGATAAATTATTCTTTAATTTCGATGTTGCCAATATACTAAGGTGCCTCGTGGCATTGATGAAGGAAGTTGCCAAAATTTATCACAGAGTAATTATCATCGTGTACCAAGTTCAATGATCGATCATTTTTCTTGCTCGAGGTCCATCTTTGTACGGGGTGACTTTTGAGTTTGGGGGTGTTCTAAACTTCTTTTAAAAAGCATCTTCGATACTTAAATACGAATTTACGTGACGGCATTTAACGGCGACGCATCGCGAAGGAAACTGCAATACGTGGTACGGAAATAAGTTTCTACGAAATTGCTATTATTATTTCGTGGGTTACCAAGTCTGGGGTTGCAAGCTCAAACCAAAGCGAACGAGTGCTTTCTCCCGTTCGAAAAATTAGGTCAACCGGTCACCGTACACGTTTCCTGATAAGTTTTTCAAAAATTCTTCAGGGTCGCCTCGAACATAATTAAAGTGCACAATAAAATTGGCGATCAGATCACGTCGATGCAAAATATTCGCACGCAGTATACGCGCTAGTCGCTAAAATATAGTTTAGTAAGAGAATCCAAAAAGTTTCTTACGAGTTACGAAAATCCAATTTTTCAACAATTAAAATACATTACTACCAATAGCTCTTTTTACCCAAAACCGGGTATAACCTTAATTCCAATCTAAAACCCGTGATCGATATCTTATATATCAATTGAATATATCTTACCCCGGGTACGTCGAGGAACTCATGGCTGTATCCAATTGGGTCTCGTATTCGCCGCTTTCCACGAATAGCCCGACTCTCTAGGAGTTTTCTTCGTTTGAACGCGGACGAATAGGACGGACGAGCACCGAAGCCGACACTAGCGCACACCCGCTGCTACTAAGGTTTGCGTATCAAGAATCGCGGATGGCAGCTTGTGAGCTACGAGTGGCGTGGTGGACCGGCCGGCCACGAGAGGGATATTAAACCACCCGGCACGCCAGCATTCGAGACGAATCCGAATCATCCCGATCGGAGCCGATCCGGCAAATGAAGTCCCACCGGATCGGAGAAACAGGTCGGATCTGTGAAGAATGCAGCCGATTATTGATATCATGAATAAAAAAAAAAGTATTTGTGATATACGATCTTTAAATATTTTTTTCAATAAACGACAAACTTTCTTACAGAGAGGTTTGTGCCTCTTTAAGAATTTTGATAGTTATAAAACGTTTTAATGATATTACAACGTTGTCAGATATTGATAACTGAGCGACTTAATATCATTTTGTACCATATTATTTTCTAGTGTCACGATGAAAGAAGCTGACTGATTTCATCCACGAGAACCCGACTCTCCACTTCTACCCACGTCATTCGGTATGGGTACACTCTGCTGATCGCTTATTTTTAGCTGACGGTACTTCGACACTGCAGCCTTTGATAACCGGGATCCATTGAGATGATGATCTTTCAAATTGGAACCGACGACCTTCGATAACCAGGATCTATTCGGTATCTTCATTGTTTATTGGCTTATCCGAAATGGTATTGATTGGAGACAGTCAGAGCCGGATGGGCCTCTTGAGGAAATAATGCCAGTAAGGCAATTCCAAAAATATATTATGATTATCCCATTTTCGATTGATGGACATAGGTACTTCATGTGAAAGACATGAAATTTGTTCACGGTATCGCAATATCTGATAAGATTATGTATATTGGTCATTTATTACCTAGAATAATGTAAACTTCAAATTTTTACCCCTGAAACTTGACAACCCAACACACGTCGTTGATCGTCGCACCTGCACTTCTGCAGGTTCAGGTTGCAGGTGAAAATAGTTCAGAAACACGTACTGCTTCTTCGGAATCATAAAGTGCAGATGCGAGACAGAATAGAAATTTAAAAATATTCGATCAATCAAGTCGATCGTTTACTGATATCCATTAACTTATGTCCGCCCTCATACATTATAAATGTATATCAAGCCATAGTATCCAATGCCCGATTGATATATTCTAGAAATAAGAAATGGCCAGCCAGAAATGTCAATATACAGACTATAATTTGATTGTCAGTCAAAAATGTCTCGTAGCTCGATAAAAAGTTATAACACTCGCTTAACATAACCGCAAAGTGTAAAACGACTACACGTATCCATGTGAATAATACGTGTCCGCAATGAGCGGCAATAAATAATGTCATGCACTTACCTAAAACGTGAAAATACCAATTTCCCGTTTTCTTTTTTTCGGCTTTTAAGCCTAAATATCTATTGCGAACATCAGTTAACTCGGATATCGATAAAAGCCATTATTGATTACGAACTTTGTACTGTCTACTCTTTATTAATTTACCTCTGTATCGATAAAGGCAGATAGGGGAACACTTTACTCAAAACTGTTTTCCATGATTGATCCTCAGCTTCGTTTGTCAATCAGAATCAATAGTGGATCTGATAAGAAAGTTATGTTTGCGTTGGTAACAACGTCCAGTCCCTGTTTCGTCACGTTGGTAATAAAGCTGATCGAAGTCTGTGCAGAATACTTGAATATTTAAACTGTCGTCATATCCATACGTCAAGTACCAATCAGCCAGAAACTCTGTTCGCTATATTTAACTCGTGTATTATTCGTGGGAGTATCTCCTGGATAAAGAGTGACAGAGTTCATCTAAAAACTCGTACGACACAGACACTGTGATTTGACGAAAAATCGTGAGTCAAGTATGACCATGCTTCAGTGCTGTACTTGTATTATATTACTTTTGAACTTGTACACAGTTGTGATGGGAGATCTTAAAAAGATCAGCTTGGATCTGAAACAAAATAAGAAGGAAAAACTCTTGGAGAAATTCCTGACGGAAGCTGAGAGTCATTTGATGGAAAATTGCCCCAGAAGACACACGACTGTCATTGCTGCGAACAATCAGCTTATGAGGGCCGTAACAATGATTTTCAAGAACAGACCCTACTTCGTGGGTATCGATTCTAAGATTTTCTTTAAATCCCACGAATACCTGATCGAGAACTGCATCTTCGTCTTCGTCGAGAAAATCGATTACGATTACCTGTCGGAGATATTCAGCGACTTGCAAAAGCATTACAATTCCAAGCTACAAATCATCTCTACGGTTGATCTGTCGGAAGAAGAGGTAAAGGGAACCTTAGATTTGGCGTACGACAAGTCGATCGAAAACATCACAGTCACTTTTCCGAAGAACAGCCAATTCAGGATGTTCCGAGTGTATCCTTTCACGAGGAACTGCGAGAGAGAAGTAAGACAATCTTACGTCTGGATTCACGAGGAGGGATTCGAAGCGTACAACTACGACGACTATTCCCCGCGAAATTTGAATAAGTGTCCAGTTTTAATTTCGACGTTGCCTCTGAAGAACACCATCACCGTTCACGAGCATCCAAACGGCACCCTAGAAATATTGGGTAAATATCAGTACAATAAAGATGTATTATATGAAGGACAGATTGGTTAAAAAAAAAAAACCCACATAATTCAAACATTCTAATTCAAGGTGGCGGCGACGGAAATTTAATTACAACGTTAGCCCAAAAACTGAACTTCACCGTCGCACTCAGATACCCAGAGATAAAAGACTGGGAGGGTCTGGTGAACGATACTATAGTCGGTCTGGTGGGCGAAGTTGTGAATAAAAAATCACTGATAGCAATTGGACAATTGCGACCCACCGTAGAAAGATATAAGAACGGTCACCTCACAGCAAGTTACAGTCACGAGTGTTTAGTATGGGCGATTCCACTGATACTCGTACATACAAAAGACATCCTGTACGCCGAATTTCCAGAGCACCTATGGGCGTTCATTTTGATGACAATAATTTTCAGCAGCATCTTCATCTGCAGCCAACTGAAAAGCAAATCGAGTATGACGATCAAATAAATATGTGTAATCAATTGATTTATTAAAATACTTTTAGGTAACCATAAAGCAGAAACTTACGTTAAAGTCACTATGGACGTGATAACCGCTGCCCTCGGAGCTCCCATTCACCGGCTGCGTACGAATCAACCGGGCAAAATATATTTTATGTCATATATTTTTTATTCGTTAGTTCTTACGGTCGCATACAAAACGTCTTTGGCCTCTATGCTAGCTGTAATAAGTAACGTGCAATTAATAAGGAATTACGAGGATATCGTTAAGTCGGGAATAACCCCAGGCGGCAGTAACAGTTCGCTGATAATTCTACAGAATCAACGAGATCAAAATCCACACATGGACTATCTGATAGACAACTACGAAATTGTCATTAACACCACGCAGGCGTTGAGCAGGCTCAAGTATCAAAAAGATTTCGCCTACATGATACACCTCTCGACAATGAAGTATTACATGCACAATCTAATTGTATCCGGTCAGAAGGTATACTTCTACTTGTTTGACGACTGCATTATGTCCTACAATACAGTAGTACTCGTTCGCAAAGGTTTTACATTGACTAACGAATTGAATCGTATAATCCAGATTATGCTTGAGTCCGGTCACATCGACTTCTGGAACACCGAAGAGACCAACAGTGAGACTAGAAACGTAAACGTGGTTGATAAGAAAATGCAGAAGCTTACGTTGTCACAGCTTAAGTCAATATTTGTACTTTACTTATTAGGTATGACACTGTCCGTCGTTATCATGACTTTCGAGCACGTAATAGACACGTTCCTAAGTTAGCCCAACTATTGCAAGCCAAAGACTACGCTTCGGCGTCGCGATGCCTCGCAACCTAACGAATGGTTAATCCGAATTGGAATTTCATGCTGTCAAATTCAAATTTGACAAGGTATTTAATTAACGTTTCGTAAAGACGTAAAGTACATGGGTATAAGGTAAACCCGGTAGTCATTTTGTGTAGAAGTTATTTACAGTGAATTAGTTACGCGTGACGATGGTATCGCTATAAAAATATTCCTAATGATTAAGGATAATTATGTTTACTCGGAGGGTAACTATAATGGCGTCTCTTCGAATAAATATACGTGTCAACTAGGTCGGCTATCTTATTTCCATCGAGCACGAATTGCCCAGTGATGGAAAAAGCGGTATGAACGGCGGTAGAGAATTTTCAAATTTACTGCATTCACGTATAGTCGCGAGGACAGCTCGACGAGTGAGAAGTCAGTTTAGTCACGCAAGAAGAAAGGACGCTATGCTGGGTCAGATAATATTGACCTTATCACTCACTGCAACGTCCTGTCGTATGCCGATCCTTGAGCCGCAAAGTACCGCTGCAACGAACTTAGAGTCAATGACGAATTTCATGAAGGATCTGAAACGCGATTACCTTGACGTGAAGGAACACCGTCAGATAACTGTACTGGCAAGGAATATTAATTTACTGCGTACTGTCAATCCACTGTATCAGGATCATCCAATTTATACCGGTCGGCACGGAAATATTACGCGTTCGCTGCAATACAGTAAAATAGGTTATATTTTTATTTTCGTGGACAATCTGAAAGACGATTACTTGAATTTATGTTTCCAAGACTTACCTGAGACTTACAGAACCAAAGTGATCCTCGTTGTATTTGGATCGGCGACCGTTGATGAGATAAGACAAATCTATGATACGACTTACGCCAGGAAAACTGTGAATATGCTCGTGATACATTTTCATGAAAGTCTTGCGAAACTGTACAGGCCTCAAGTCGAATATAAAACGTGCAGGTACAGAGCGAACGTCGTGGGAAATTGGAGCGTTGAAACTGGGCTGAGAATGGAGAAAAAATTATTTGACAAATTGATGAATTATCAGACGTGTCCTGTTCGCATTGTTACCTTAAATTTAGAACCGGTAATGCGTATTACGGACGGGAATAATGAATCGCTGAGGATTGTGGGTAAGGCTGGTTTAATTAATTAATTCATGATCTCAATAATAATATTTCATTTTGATGTTTGATGCTAGTTTCACTTTCGGTGGTCATTACTCTATAGATGGTAGACCTTACGTTCTTACAGTTAGTATAGTATGCTCGTAGAGCAAATAAGAGACGGAGATTGAAAATTGATTCTAAAAAAAGTGTACTGGTGGTACTAGAAAAATTTGTAGTGAATTGAAACAATCTTTGTATTAAATACTTGCAGGCGGACTCGAAGGTAAAATAATATTAACGTTTGCCGATTACATGAACTTTACACCGATCGTTAAATATCCACAAAATAAAAATTGGACGTCGTGGAAAACGAGCAGCGAAGAGTCTGATTTGATTGACGAGTTAATTATGGGAAAGGCAGACATCGGCGTAGGACAATTACGTCCCGCTAACAGCGATCGATTGCGATTAGACTTTTCGTTCACTTATAATTACGAGTGTCTGACGTGGACAGTGCCATTGATTATAGACTGGAACAAAAATCTACTTTTTTCTGAATTCTCTACTGTTTCATGGATACTTATAACATTGATCATTATATTATCAGCTGTGCAGCAGTATTTTTCTTCTTTGATACATTGGAGTAAGTAAAAGAAAAGGTAGGCCTAAGTTTGAGATAGTTCAAATTTGATATATATTCCTTTTTTTTTTTTTTTTTTTTGTAGATAACGGACCAAACTACAGCTACTTTTTCTTCTTATTTCAATCGTTTTCGATAACCGTAGGCAATCCGGTACCAATATCGTTACAAAAACGCGCGGAGAAATTACATTACAGTTTATACTTGATTTACGCATTAATAATAACCGTCGCGTACAAAACTTCGTTGGCGCAACAATTGACATTGAGATTAGGCATTCCAATGATTTTGAACGAGCAAGAAATCATTGATAATAAATTACGCGTTGCTGGTCCAAGATCCTTCTTACAGATCTTGAATGATCAAGCGTCAGAAAATCATCTCGTACACGAGCTGATGAAACGATACGAGGTAATGGTGGACGCGGACGAAGCAGCTAATTTGATATCTACTGAACAAAATCTCGCTTATATTCGTCATCGATCGACTATGGATTATATAAGAGGCAAATATTTGAAATCGGGAAAAATCGCGAGATTCTACACGTTTCCGGATACTTGTGTCATTTCCTACGATCCCGTTATGTTACTCCCGAAAGGTTCGCCGCTGCTTATCAGTCTAAATTTAATGATTAGAAAATTACGTGAATTCGGTATTCCGGCTTATTGGAAAAATTCCGATGCCACGACTAACAAAGTGTACACCCTGGTCGTTAATCCTCAAAAATTCTCGATGAAGCAACTGTCCTGTATTTTTCTCATATATATCTTCGGCATGTTATTCTCATCGATCGCCTTTATCCTAGAATTGGTTTACAACAGTAATTCTCAGCGAAATGTACTTACGTGGCTGTCGAGAAGTAAGTACGTGAAAAAGGCTTCCTTTTAAAGGAGTCACAACTTTTTATCTTTCTTAAAATCCCATGTTTCAGGGATCACAATGACACCAGTGTGCCAGAAAGACAAATTCCTTGACTGACGGTTGGATAACATCTCGGTACAACGACGCTCCCAAGTTACCAATTACACTAAACGCCATCTACGGTTATGCGATAAATAATTCAAATTCAAACAGTCGAATTCAAATTAAATATCTTATTGAGGTTGACTGAATATAAATAGATTATAATCACGCCCGTGTATTGCGCGTTGCGTGATTCCGACGTGTAGAATAAATATTAATACGTAGCCTTTCAATTGCCAAAGCCAATCTGTAGGGGTCCCCGTACCCAGACTCGTGTGACATCGTATCTCCCATAGGATGTTCCCAGTCTATTTATCTCCCGAGTCAATCACTACTGACGACCGCAGGATGGTAGAACAAGCATTATCCCTCGATAATCGATAATTGTCTTCATTTATTTGTATGCCACAATTGCACGTAGTTAAAAATAAACGCTTACAAATAAGGAATTCCTTCCTATTTTATCTTGTCCAAGGGTTGACTCAAACTTGGAAGGATACGCTTCAGGATTTGGATATGATTGAGTATTGATTAAAATAATGCATCTTTTCAAATTCCAAATTGTGCTAAACAGCCAATAAATTTAATTATTTTCTTGTTACACTGGAAAGACAAAAGACATAGGTAAAAGTACTATGATCAGCAATCCATTGTCTTACGTACACAGATTTTTTCTACAGGTTTGGGTGTCGATGATAGAGAAAAGAAAAAGAATAGTGAAGATACAGTATAATATATCCCAAAGTATAGGGATGATATAAAGAATTAAAGAATATTAAATTCGTTATGTCTAGCTAAGTAACTCACTCGCTGTCCGAACCGCTTTCGCTACTGCCACTGCCGCTGCCGCTGCCGCTGGCACTGCCAGATCTTGATCGCGATCTAGACTTAGATCTCGATTTCGATCTGGATCTAGATCTAGATTTTGATCGCGAGGGAGATCTGGATTTAGATTTCGACTGCGAGCGCGACTTAACGGGAGAACCGGAGCGGGATCTTGATCCCGACTTGGATCTTGATCTGGACCTTGACCTGGATCGCGATTTGGAAGAACTCCTGGACCGAGGACTGGCAGATTTCGACTTACTTCTAGAGCGCGATCGAGACTTTGAACGAGATTTCGAGGGAGATCGTGACTTGGACCTGGAAGGTGATTTTGAACGCGATCTAGATTTTGATCGCGACTTTTTGCTGGATGCTCGCGAGGAAGCTCGCGAAGATGTCCGAGAACCGGCGTCGTTGTCCGAGTTTCCTGTAAATGTAAACGTACTTTTGCACCAGGTATCACCAAGGGAGTATCTTAGAGATTCGTTCTATATGCTAACCTTTGTCCTCATTCTTCTCGGGCTCCGCTTGTGTTTCCTCTTCTTCTTCCTCCTCCTCATCTTCGTCGTCCTCGTTGGGTGGTTCCAACAATTTTTCCCTGTAGCGTTGCATCCTGAACTCGTTAGCGTTCAGTGGTCTGTGTCGAACTACCAAACGTGTGTTATTCGGCTGTTGACCAGCCTTCTGGCGACGCTTACTGAGCCGTACACGAGTTTCCAATTCATTGTAATACACCTGTATGTAAAAAGCATCAGCAATCGTGCACTCGATTTACAGAATTAGTAATTTTTTTCTCTTCGATAACAGTTCCTTACCCCATCCTGACGCATAACAAGAAAATAATTCTCCTCGTACCCCTTAGAAGTTTTACTTTTGACATTCCAATTATATTCTCTTGCCATTTTATACTCATACTCTTCCTCGTCCGCGTAATCGATACCCGCGGTAAAGTCTCTTCTGCGTTTCTCTAAAGTTTCATCTAAAGGCAAGAAATACGCCACGAATTGTTCACCACTCTCGTCCATGACACCACTGAAAGTCGAAGCATTTTTTTAATGAACATTTATAGTTTTCCATAGATCATTTTGCAGTGTTTGGCAAAATTGTGTTGTGTGTACCGTATCATGGCCTGAGACATTTCTTCTATCTGTGCTGGTACCGGTCGACCGGTGGGTGCAGGATCCGAATCGAAAATAACTTGGGCACATGGATACTTCCATAACTAAAGAAAAAAAGAACAACGTTTGCTTATAAGAATGGAATTTAATCTGTAGTCATGAAGAAATGTATGCCTTACTTTGAAATCAGGATATACTGGCAATACTTCCACCGGTACCACATTCGGTTTACTGTAATGCTTCTCAATTTGTTTTTTATTGTCTTCGAAGGTTTTCTCAATAGCCTTTATTTGACTGTCACGATCCATATATAAAGTCTCTTCCTGTTATAAATATATTGTTTCATACTACTTTATTCGTGCTTAATTATTTATATACCTTACGTCAAATTTATGGCTTGTTCAGTTACAATTGTTTGTGAATATTTTTTTTTTTATAATTACCTTGAAATTCTTTTTAATACTATAACCGACTTTTGCCTCGACTTTGTCCATAGTCTGAGGCTGAAATCTGGTTTGTTCTGTGGAGATGTACTCCGTACGTCGAAGCCACGAAACGCTGCGTGCATGATGTCGCGAGCGCTTCGAGTCCTGAGGGGTAAGAATATCTTCTTCTAATAATTTTTCGTCGGCGGGATCCAGCTGAGTGTTTAGATCACCCGCATACGTGTCGCGGTTAATTAAATCAATTTCAACACCGAGGTCATGTTCTGTTAAAACTTCATATTTGTAATTACGTTCTAACGACGTAGGATTGTACTGTATAAATCTGCGGATAAAATGCATGGTTACCATCTCACTGCTAATTATATTCATTCGGATACATACCTCGTAGATTCAAAGGGATATGTGATGAACTTCGGGTCAAATGGAATATCAGGTAGTGTGTTGCAATATTTGACTCTACATATTAATTCTGATCTGCAAGTTAGTAATAGTATATTAAAGAATGTTCTAATATATGCAGCCAGTGTTTCGAAATGCTTTTAGGTTCTTATACTACGTGCTTACATCGGGACATGAACAAAGTTTATGTTTGCTTAAAACGCAAGCAAAGGAAGAAGCTTGGTAACACGTATGAAGATAATTATGAAATAAATTGTAGAATATAAAGTATATGCATATAAATTTAATTTATGCATTGTCTATTCATGATCTATATAGGAATTCGTTTAACATCAGCAATGGATTGTTAATTGATCTGTATATTTTGGAATAAGCATTGCTAAGGAACAAGCTAGAGACTTGACTAATACACAAATCGATATTATTATAAATAGATAATGTATACTGATAAAGTTTGGATCATGATGGTAACTGTATTATAAATTTAAAGAGATAGTTACTGCTAGTGCTAAGAGTTTCACTGTTAAATTACCTGTTGTCAACTGGTCTTGCTTTACGTTTATCATTAGCATCCGTATTACTATTGGTCCTAACGATGCTTGCCATTATTTCATTTGAGCTACAATAGTCATACGACTCTTTTATTATTAAGACATTAGCAAGTAATATACCCTCTTCAATTAACATGGATAATTGTAACAAAAAATGCTGTGGTACTTAGACCTCTATACACTGTAGAAATATATATTAAAATAATTATCCACTATTGCACGCAGGTATAATAATAATTTTGAGTTGCAGGTATATTGCGTTAAATGAGTTCAAAATAATAAAACCAATATAATGAAATTATAAAACATAGTGAAACTGTATTGAGATTAATTCTATCATTATTCGTTATTAAAATAGTATAAAGAAATCTGATAATTGTTGCAAATACAATGTAGGTTAGGGTGTAATATAAACAAATTACCTTTTCTCTGCAGGTCTTGTAGTCCGTTTATCACGATCAGAACTACTACCGTTTGTCTGAATAGTAGGTGCCATTGCAATAATTATTTTCTAGATTCTTGCATACTAACATTAAACCGTAAATGATTATTCACTTTTGGACAAAACACAGCGAATGATAACCTAAATAATGCACACAGAGCAACATCTGCTGAAGCTGAAAGTGAACAACTATACGCTAGCCAATAGCAAACTTATTCTTCGTCGGACCGCGCAGAATCGTTTTTGAAATTTGACATACATTATTATCGTATTGATACGCGAAATTGTTACTCAACGTGTACGTAAACTTACTCTTCTGTTTATTACTGTTCAATTGCTGCTAACGCAACAAGTTTTATATCAATAAAAGATAAATATCTCGTCTCTCTACGAATATCATGAATAAGTTAATCAATCAACTATAGTAGATACGCCACAACTGTGCGCATGCGCGAACTGACCAACAATGTCCACTGTTGTATTTGAATATTGTATTTTGTATAACAAACAGCAGATAAAATGGTCTAAGCATTGACAGTTTTAAATAGTCGCAATATAATTTGGTGGAATCTTATCAAAGAATTTCAATATTGAGTGATTGGATTCTCAATGTTTTGAGATAGTTAAACTTTGCAGGCATACCTGCGTGTGATTGCAAACGTACTTTCGACGCAGGCGTCTATTCGGTCGAATTATTGATTTGAATGCGCAATGTTAGGTAGAAATCAGTTTTTCCTCACGTAAATGCAGGTGTCAAGTATTCTCTACTGAAACGTGTCATTTAAGATATTTCGTTGCCCTACTGCAAAGGAAATAATCATAATATAGATCATAGTGAATGAAATTCTATAATAAATTCAAATATGATTGCTCCAAGTATTTCTTTGTGACTAACCGCCCCTGAAGAAGGGACTTCCCCGTTAAATAATATAAACAACTCGCGAACAATTTCGGAATTTGATCGTTTAAACACGGAACTCGCAACGCTTTGCAAGGTAAAATTATTAGACGTTAATTTTCGTAAATAGTTAATGTATTCTTAGTAATTATAGTATCATGAATATACATATGCATAGGTAGGAATTATTAGTCATTTTATTGAAATTGCTAGGTGTACCCCGTGAGCCCCGTGACAGGGCCAGGAGCCGCACGGTCTGTATGGGAATTGAGTCCGGATCCCGACGTGGTCGGGCATCTACCGAACAGTCCACTTTCCGGGGCGGCACATAGCACCCAGGGCTCCGCCAAGGGAACCCGAGCTAGACGAAGAAATGGGCCTGATGATAACGTTTATACTGATGAGGCTACCCCAGGTCAAGGCCCTACGGATGAGACTATACGAATTTTTGAAATTCTTAGAGCAGGGTTGGTCTCAGTTACTTTATTGAACTTCATTATAATTGACTTACTTAATCTGAGTACTTTCTTATTTATCTTTTGTATTATAGAGAAATGGAAGCCATCGAAGAGCTTGTGGAGAAAAGTGGTTTAAGCGTCCTAAATGCTAGAGATGAATGGGGATATACACCTGCACATTGGGCAGCTTTGGATGGCAATGTTGAAGTAAGCAGCCTATTTTGGAATACTGTACATTATTTATTTGAATTTAAAAAATTCTATCGATAATACTTAATTTCAATGAAATAGGTGATGAGATACCTGGTGGAACAAAATGGACCTGTAGATTTATCCTGTCTGGGTACACAAGGCCCACGGCCTATACATTGGGCCTGTAGAAAAGGGCATAGTGCCATTGTTCAATTGTTACTCAAAGTAAATATTAGTAATTGATTAATCTAGATATATTATATTGATTTAATTAAATGATATTATGATATTCAGGCTGGGGTAGCTGTGAACGCTGCAGATTTCAAAGGCTTGACACCACTCATGACGGCTTGCATGTTTGGGAAATTTGCCACAGCAGCCTTTTTGCTTGGTTCTGGAGCCTTATGTCATTTAACTGATATAAATGGAGATACTGCATTGCATTGGGCAGCTTATAAGGGACATGCTGAATTAATTAGATTACTCATGTACAGCGGAGTGGATCTACAGAAGCCTGATTATTTTGGCTCGACACCTCTACATCTGGCATGTCTTTCAGGAAATGTTAGCTGCGTAAAGATCCTATGTGAGAAAAGTAAAATAGAACTGGAACCACGTGATAAAAATGGCAAGACCCCATTGCAATTAGCTAAGAGCCATAGACATTCCGACGTTGTGAGAATTTTACAGGGTGAACAAAAGCGCAGGGCACGTTGGGTCCCACCTATCAACGAATTATGGTTTGTCTCATTTCTTTACATTTTATATACGTTTATATCATAATTCATTGAATAAACCAAACCTATTTTAATAGGGCTCTTCTCTTTGGCGGTGCTGGCAATAGCAAGGGACCATTACTATTATTTATGGGCTCGGTACTCTTATGGGGATATCCCATGTATCTGCTAAAATGTATTCCCATCACTTGGAATCTTCTTCGAGGAAGTCATTACTGTTTCATTTATTGGAACGTTGTAATGTGGATATCCTGGATCGTAGCCAACAGAAGGAATCCAGGCTATGTACCGCAGAACAGTGATACATATTATAGAGCCATTAAGCAGGTAACTACAGTTTATTAATTAAAAATATTTAATTTTAAATAATCGATTATATTACGCCTCAAGATTCCGTACTTCGACAAGTGGAAGAAGAGAAACGTTATTTTATCAAGACTATGTCACAGCTGCAGATGCTTCAGACCTCTAAGAGCTAAGCATTGCAGAATCTGCAATCGGTGCGTGACCTATTTTGACCATCACTGTCCTTTCATCTATAACTGCGTAGGATTGAGAAACAGGTGAACAAAGATTATAATAAACATATATAACAATAGAATTAGCATCACCTATTTTTCCTTCTAGAATGTGGTTCTTCCTCTTTGTCATGTGCGTGGCCATAAACTGTTCATTCACATTATATTTCGCCTGTTACTGTATCGCGATAGAAGGTATACAATTGCTATACGTTCTTGGCTTGTTAGAAGCTTTTGTTTTTTGCGGACTCGGCTGGATACTCACCTGCACTTCGGTAAGCATAAATATGATTAAATCAACGAGTATTATGGATCTTACTGTACTAATTCAATTAACAGATACTGCACGCCTGTATGAATCTCACCACGAATGAGATGTTCAATTATAAAAGATATTCTTATCTACGTGATAAGAGAGGCAGATATTTGAATCCCTTTAGCCGAGGGCCGATACTCAATTTTATCGAATTCTTCCTCTGCCCTCCGGATCACTATGCGAATGATCCTCAGCACTATCATATTCTCAGCGAGGAAGCGATGTGAAATGGAATTCCACATTAATGGCCTACGATGACACCCTTTCTCATACTCTCTTACGAGCACTCGTGCATTGGCATCTCAAGAATTCTATTTTTTCGCACTAATTGTTCTTCATAAAAAAAATTACATAACTCAATTACATCTATTTATCTATATAGCCGGAAAACTTCGGTAACACTCCTGCTTAGCATTTGTACAAAGAGACAAAACGTTTCAATAAATGATTCGTTACATCGAATGTGTATAATTTATTAGAACTAATATGAAAAAAAAAAAGAAAAATGAGTTTTACAAAATACTGATAAAAATATTCACATTGTTAATGCACATGATTGATAAATATAATTTGATTTTTAAGACAACGCCGAGATGATCTACCTCAAATAGCGATTGACAGTCGTGTAAAATAGATTAAAATATAGATCTAATGGCAATGAGAATAAATTTAATAGCAGAGATTCGAGACAAAAGTTTCGTCTTTCGAAGGGGTAGATATGGAATTTTTTTTTTAAATCTCGTATACCTAATCCGTATAATATTGTTGCGCAAAAGCGTGTATATGAAATTCTTAAAAGAATATCTTTGGTAATATATAATGCATCGTCCCGGGAATTAAAAGGGAAGCGAGGTTAACCTAATAATGCCTCGTCGTCAGTCGCCGGCGATCGCAACTTTTAATATTATATAGTTTAGCAATGATTTGAAGTAAAAACTTTAGCCAGACAAATCTCTCTTCTCGATTAATACACAAAGTGAGCATTCGCCATGGCAGTCCCTACTGAGATACAGAATTCGTTAATCGTTATTTAGAGAATCCATTCTATATTAAAATTACAAGAGTTCGAAATCTACTTGAGTTCGTAGCAAAAGTCGTAATTTGGCGGCGGTTCTGGAATTGGCGGAGGATCCTGCGGGATATCGATTCCTTCGGCATCCAACAGTCGCAATTTTATATCCATCGAGAGGAGCGTTTCCAAATCGTTCTCGGTCTCCTTGCTAGTCATTTTGTTACCTAAATAAACAAGCTCAGCATCAGCACTCAGTCCGCACTTAAAGACTGATTTGGCGCAACGACTAACCAAGCAAAGCGTTGATGCCGTCGGTCCAGTAATCGAAAACTTGTTCGTCAGGCGCGACGAAATCTAAACTGGAAACTTCGACAGAATCCAAAGCCAAAGAGAAGGCTAACTGATGGGTAGTTTTTCGCCTCTGTAAATCCTTCATATGAGGACACTCTCTTCCCGTAAGTAAGCCTCGTATTTCCACTACGGCTAATTTCGTCGGAAGCTCATCTATCGTTGGTACAGATTTTTCATCGCAATCTCCATAATGAAACACCTTGTGATTGGGAGAGAGCCTCACGTACCAGAATTTGTCTTTGATTCTCTAGAAGAATTGTCGCAACTAATTGTCAACGCTGACAATAATATATAAAATAATTGAAAATCTTACCTGTCCTCTGGCACTGTATTTAGTGAACCTGGTGCCTTCCACAAGGAATCCTAAACGCTGCAGCTGGATTAAATCTAATATTTCCGGAGTGATTTGTTCCCTGAGTTCTACTATCGGTCTCGCGTGGCTTTCCCATTCCTCGCGACTCGTCCTTTCCTGTTGCCACAAATTAGTAATCGTCGAATACGTCAGCTGTTGTAACTTGTTCTTAAACTTGTCCAGTCCAGTTGGTTTGCATTGCAGTGCTCTGGTGATTTGCTCGCGCACCACGGAGAAGACTTTGACAAAGTCTTCCGTAGTGGCTCGCATTTCCTTCCACGTTTTATTCAAGAGGACAATGCAAACACAATAAAATTCCTCAAAGGGATGATCGTGAGTGAAAAACATTGGATGATAAGACTGACCCTGTTCGCTGGGCGCTTCTCCGATGCGTAACACCTATATTTAAAATTGCGTATGGCTTTAAAAGTATTATTTACACATAACTTTTAAATAATTCATACGATACCTCACAGAGTAACTTAACGAGCTCCACACTGGTTCTGCCAAATGGACATTCGTGCTCGTCTGCTCTGCATGAATTCTCCAGCACAACTTTTGTATAGCTTTCGGTGTGATTTCGCGCAAAATATACCATACAGTCCAGAGCCAACATACCGGGTGGAGTTTCCGTAAAGTCGAGTGCAGGATTTATGTCGTACTTGAATCCTAATTTTTTATAATCTTTCGCGAAAAGACCTTGCTTCCGTGCAGCGACGTCACCACTGGCAGAACCTTCGGTATCAAAGGCTATTCTACGAAGCTCCTTGATCTTATCGTGAGCATCTTGATCCTGGGGATCCATCTTCGTCATCATTCGCTGCTCTAGCAGACTCAGCATCAGTGTCTGGAGTACGTACAACTGGTGTGCCATTTCTGTGCCGACCTACGAGATCATTCAATTGTTTTTAATGTATGCTAATATGAATTATCAGAGTCTAAATTAATGTTAATGTAATGGTCATATCGGTGTGACACAGGGGTTCAAATTGGAACAAGGTATTATTTAGAGATGCATCTTTTACCTGTCCGGTAGACTGAATCACATTTGTCAGAAAGACATTGCGCACTTGCTTGGACTGCAATGTGGAGGACACAGCTCTACGCTTTGCCACATCAGCTTTCAGAAAGAGAGCATTTATCAATGCGATTGCGTTCTGCTGTATTTGAGGACTCATGCTTTGCAGGTGCATTACTAAATTTGGAAAAGTAACCTCCTTCTCGACTTGGGCATACTTTCCTGACGAATTCAAGACTATGTTCTCTAGGATGCTCAGCGAAGCCTCTATGACATTCGAGTCTTGGGTTATGGACTGGTTGTTGACGTAACTTGCGACTTTGTTGATAAAAGGAGTCTCTAAGATATCCCAGGATACAATTCCATGGTCCATCAATTCGACAAAGGACTGCAGAGAGTAAGCCAGTCCACTGCCCTTGTATTTACCAGAATCCACCTGTTGAAAAATGTGAGGAAACGTATGACACATGCACTTAATAGCGTTAAGGCCATTTCATATAAATTATTAGTCTAATTCAAAAAAAAAAAACATTGATAAGATGATAGGAAAAGTAGATATAAATAGTATCAAGATTAGGACATAATTGTCAGTGGCAAACTGTCTGCTCAGATAATAAGAATAATCAGGTAGTCAAAGATAAGTGCCGTTCAATATTTATATAGATTGATGTCCTTTCTTAATGTATTGTACTAATAATAATATACATATATGGTTAAAATTATATATTACCTGAGAAATTATTAATGCAAGTCCTTGTTTATTAATAAATTCCAAGGCAAACGTCATGTCCATACTGAGTGTACTGAGTTTCTGCAAAGCTAAAACCTTCTCCTCGGCAGTGCCATGAATCAGTTTTGCAAGGATATCGCTTGCTGTTTTTGATGGAGAATGTTCCAACCTAAGAACACTCCCATTTTTCACCTCATTACGATTTTTCTCTGTAATATAATTTTGATTATTGTTCTCAGAAAATTGCAGAGAATAAGTATCTGGATCTGTCAGCCCCCATCCGTTGCAAAGCTCCTGGAAGAACACACAAGGTGTTACTACGCAGAAATACAATATATCTTAAAACCGTAAAAGTGACAATCAAAAGGCTATTCCGATTCCGCAAATGCAAATACGAGTACCTGTATAATTCCAGTGAGGGGTTGTTTTTGATTGAATTCAATAAGCTGGGGAACTTGATCAGTCATCTCCACGGCGATTTTCACAATATTCGAATCTTTTTGGGCCGGCATTTTTATTGTCTGTGTGTACATGTAAGTTAAAAATTAATTATAGGCCGTTGTCTCTAACGCGAATGTTTACAGCAATGCTGCTTTATTCAGGTCTATTAGTTCTTGACGAATTTTGACAACTGCCATATTACGACGCGACAGCCATGACTACAGGCGTCGTCCCGACGCTTCCTGCATTTAATGACTTCCCTCCTCCTAATTCACGCTGTCCTGAACGTGTATATATACACACACCACCACCATACAATATACGTACTTCAATGTATATTTAAAAGGGTAATTTTCAGTTTCGTGCTCAACAGTAAATCGGCTTGTTTTCTTACAGCAGGTGATTTTAATTTGAGTTTCTTGCGCAAGGTGAATCTGTCAGAGGGTCTTTAACTTGGGAACTTGTCAAACAGGTTTTTTTAATCCGCGCCATTACACTTGCTGTCTCATGCAGTTATGTGAATAACAGCGCACGCGCCAAAGCAGAATTATTTCAACTTAAAAAAAAGGTTTACTGCAGTCAAAACATTAAATTGTTGTATAACAAACGAATGTTACAAATATATGAGACTATAGAAAAGGTATGATTTATAAAGCAAACATATTTATACATAAACTTGATATATCAGTTTATTAGCAATTTCTTTTTTAGATTTTCCTTCGATATATCCCCGTAAACACACAGCTATACTTTTATTATTGTAATTACGTTAAGCAGCGTAGAAAAAATATATGATATTCCTGTTTAACGTAAACGTTATTAAAAAATTATATGCGTGGGCATATAATTTTAAAAATAATTTCTACTAAATTTGAGCCTGAACGAAGAATCTTAAAGACAAAGTTCACGGTGCGAATAAACTACGTGATTTACATTTTAATTCTGCTAGGGCTAGTATCTAGTTTGTATTTACATACAAAGTAAAATCACTGTTTATTCTAGTAGCACCCCTTCGTAAATCAGGCACGTGCAACCGTTATAAGTTAATTAAAGCACGAAGTAATACGTATTTGTATTACGTCGTTAACTTATAAAACATTTGGCTAATAAAATCGAGCTACGAAATTCTTCTCTATTTAAATATTCTTCCACAAGACTGCTATAAGGTTACATTTTCTGTGGTGAGAATATTACTCTTCATCTTTTACAATGATCGATCAATCATTTGTACATTGGGCATTTTATGCAGTCCACCAGACTCATCTGCAATTCTACTAACGAATCAGTAGCTAACTATCAAATGATACAACTTCACAGTTTCCAATCCCAAGGAATACATAGAACACCGTCACTCATTACAGAGTAGTAATGAGTTACCCAGAGCATAACACCTTCGAGCATTGGTGCCAGAACTGTTTTGTGAATAAGAAGACGTTGACAGCATTGGATCATTAGATCTGGAGTTATGCTGTCATCCTTGTTCAACGCAACTAGACCCAATTCCTTCACTGCCCTGTCATGAAGATCTCGTTCCACATGCTTCACACTAAAGTTTTAAACATTTACCCATTACAATCTCTGATATCACTTTTCATATTAGCTGAATGGGTGTGAGAAAGTTGGTTTACAATGATTTGGATTAACATTTTCTATTACAGTAATTACTCACTTGTTATAGTGATGCAGTCTTTTTGTGGCTTCGTCCAAGTTTTCAGTGATAAAACTTATCAAGAGAAAACTGGGACAAGAAGATGGCACGATGAATTGTCCAGTTGGGGACAGCATGAGAGGTCCTGCCTCGCTGTCCAACAAATGTTATAGCTTATGTCATTTCTGCAATTGTTAATTGTTTATTTTCGAGCCTCTCATGAAGCACTTACGTTTCAATAACGATTTCGTACGCGGACAAGTCACTTGGCCATGTATTCGGATAGTTACGTCGTCCACGATAATCGGAAAGGGTCGTCGTGAGTTGACGAAGTTGTGACTCGTACTGGCCCACCATTATTTTCGGCATAAACTTTCTGCACATATAGAGCACCCTGAGCCTTACCGTCACTCAAATTATTTGCTGTCTTACGCACCGTCGACCCACTTTAATGCCCAGGAGTACAGTTGACACCGCCTTCTCGAATGCTGGCAGCCGAAGCAGTACCACATCGTGCTTTCGCACGTTCTTAATGAGCTATCATGACACAAACAGTAACAAGATTGTGAGACCAGGATCCGGTATATGTTATTGAGTCAACTTACATCAAGCCAATTGTGCCTGACTTCTCCTGAATTCAGCATAACGTTCCCTTCGAGATTAATGCCTGTGTCATTTGCAAAAACGAGTGTGCGGTCTTTCAAAACTACCATTGGTTCAGGGTGGTGCTTCGCGAGGGCTTGAAAAGCTAGCAGACAGCCACGGTAATGGGTAATATTCCAACCGCAGTCCCACATAATGCTTTTTAGACCCAAAGCTGCGCACAATTCTTCTTCCAGCTTCTTCACTTCTTCGCGCACTGGTCGACATGCTTCAAGTTTGATATGAGCCTCGTTTACGTGTCTGTCCAAATATGCTCTGCATTAACATGTTCAATGTAGGATAATTATGTTATACTTGCAAGAGCGTGGATTAATATTTTACTGAACTAACTTAAATGTATCTGGCTCAGAATTGATTTTCCTTTTCATAACAATAGATGCAAAGATGGGATCATCTTCTAATTCGGAGAAGTCCAGTCGTTCCCCAGAAAAGCCTCGGTCTTGCCAAAATCTTGACTTGTACTTGGGATTAGGTGACTTTTCTTCCTTTATCTTATCCAAAAATGTTGTCGGCAAATTGCAAGTTTTCAGAATAGAGAGAATGGTTTTCTTAAGGTCTCTCTCGTTCAATTGTATTTTCACCAAAGTAAATTTCCCAGCTTTCACGTCCCTTTCATCCTTTGACCGTAAGTAAAATGGCAACGTAGTTGGTCTAATTGGTTTTTGTTGCTGCAATGTTTCTATTATAGAACTAAGCTGTTTCAATGAGTTTTCATTCACAGTCTGAAATAGATAAAAAAATAATTACACGTTAAAACTAAAATTCAATATGAAACTAAACAAATGTCATATTTCTCATTCGCAATGTCACATTATAACATTTAATAAAAAAGTTAACGTATGTTAAAATCATCAAAGCCAATGCATAATTGACATATAATATTAACTTTCTTTAAACTCAGCTAAGTTCAATTTCATTTGGCTCAGCTTCGACATATACAAATAATTAGATAAAGGATAACGCAGTAACGAGTTGCATTGATTATTTTCAAAGCAAAAGATAACGAAACATTTGAAGATGACATTAAAGAATAAATCATAGGTATATTCGTATATTGAATAACATTGCATAACATTACGTATACAATAAAATTACATAGCATACATAAATGACAAACTTACCCGCTGTGTAGGAAACTGACCAAAGAGATCTGGATGAACGGTAAAGTAAAAAGGCCTCAGTGCAGTGGAGACTTCCCCAGTGCTCAAAGCTCTGATTGCTCCATTCCTACAAAAACTGTGACAATCCCAAAAGAAAATTACATTCAATCGTACGATCTAATGGAAAAAATTAATTAATCAAATCTATTAAGAAATTCTTTACCATTTCTTCAGTGTGCAATACATCCTGCCGTTAGATTACTGCGTCTCCAATATCAAAATCACCATGTTATAACATGTTTATCCATGTTACGTAGAGAATTATCTTTTTCCGTAGATGAACATTTTCCTACAGAAAATACCTGCGCGCGATTCGCCCTGTATTACATACAAAGAAGACAGAAGATGCATAACAGAAATTTGTATCTAAGACAACACGAATGAATCTTCATTAGTCGCACTAAGAATACTGTTTCAAAATAAATGAAGTGAATAACCAACTCGATAATGAATCAATACGTAAAACCGATGAATCTATATGGCTCTAAAAATATGAAGAGAAGACAAAATTTACTTATCACTGATACGCAGCTCCATGCGTAGCTCTGAGTATTGAAATAACCGTGACTGAAATCTTTCTGAAATCTACGCCAATGTTTCATAGGCTGATTTGGAGCACCGCATATTCACGATCAGACGTCATGTCGTTGGCGAACAGCTGTTTTTCGTAGAGATCTGTGATATAGGTATAGTATACGTAATGTTGCATTGAATATGGATTGTTCTGATATCAGTTACATTTAATCCGTTTGCTTTTCTCATCGAATTGGCTCTATGCATATCGTAAATGCCATTCGCGACAGTCACAGCGATAGCGTGACGCGAGCTGTATGTTCATCAAAGTTTCTGTCATACATAGAAATCCGTAAAGACTATTGTTTAGGGACGTGAAAGAAATTTTTCTTTAATTTTGATACTTTAGAGCTGTGACAGTTTTATATGGTCATCGTGTCGGAATCATTGATACACTGTAAATTCCTAAACGTTATAAGTACTTTATTCTTTGGTTTTTCTCTATTGTATCCTTGGAGTGACTCACGTTGAATGGAATCGTGTCGTTAATGAAGTAAATGATAATTCGAGGGAATTTGCCGCCACTTTGTGTCTTAGAATTGTGTATTTCAATTTGGGTTTTGTATGTCTGATCTATTGTTTGTAATTATGACAATAGTTTTTGTATGATTTTAATAGTAATCAAAGATATTTTGTCAAGTGGTTTTATCCTTCGAGGCAGAGATTGCTTCTTTTCTTCTGCAGCAAGGACATGAAACACCTTTCACTTGATATTACAAATCACGTTATGTCTTTTCCTTTATTACTGCTTTATGTCTTTCCCTTTATACATTTTTGATATTAGAAGCACGGGCTGCTTCTTTCTCTATAAATATAAAATTTATTGAATGTTGTAATTTAGTTAATATTTTTATTGGAATATCCAATAAAATTTTATTTATATGTTTCAGATTCCTTACAGGAAAGCCATGGCTTATTCGATCAATAGGAGACCCTTGCTAGGAGGTGCTAGCGATAGTGAATTTGAGGATGAATTAGAAACAGAAGTTGATGATCCAAATGTAAACATTCCTGATGAGAAGCCTTTTTTAAAACATGAACCACATGACAAGTATGCCGTGCTTGCTATTTCTTTTATAAAAATTGTCTTTGCTAGCCAATTAAATATTACTTAATATTATAATCATTTTCTCATTACTTCTTACAGATATCATATAGCTTATATAATTTTTTACTTATTGGGAATAAATACACTAATACCATGGAGCTTCTTTGTTACTGCAAATGATGTAAGCAATAAGACTGTATGAATAATTCACAAAATTATTAATGACTTTGATCTAGTTACTTAAAATAGTGGCCTGTTTAATACTCCCCGAATCTATGTGTTAAATCCAGTGATTCAGATAATAATCAATCTTTGGAATGACGAACCTAGATTGAATTTTTTTAAATGAAATCTGTTTCCAGTATTGGATGTACAAATTTCGAGAAATACACGGAAACAATACAGGAAGACACAATTATACGCACACAGAAAATCTCGAAACGAAAACTGATCTTCAAGCTGGTTTCATATCATATTTAAGTGTATCAAGTGCTCTTCCAAATACACTCTTCCTAATACTAAATACATTTATAAGTAAAAAGTAAGTCCGAAGTGTTATAGCAGCGTACCAAGCGAATGGCTACTATTATAACAGTAGCAATATCAAACAGACACAATATTTCAGTCAAGCACAGTATCAGAAATTCTTTTAATTTTCAGAATATCATTGACAACCAGAATGATAGGATCTCAGTGTATTATACTCTTACTCTTTATCCTGACCACAGTTTTTGTTAAAGTGAATACGGATGAATGTGAGTCCAATGAAGAATATAATAGTTGTTCTTCAAAAAATATTACTCTAATTATTCTTAATATTTAATTATACTTTTAGGGCAAAATGCATTCTTAGTGGTCACTTTGACAACAGTTGCAGTTGTAAACAGTAAGGATCTTTATAATTATTAATCTATAACCAGCTGCAATAACGGCAGAGATAATGAAATATGATTTACTTTACAGTGGCCAGTGCCATTTTTGGTGGGAGTTTGATGGGCATCGTCGGTCGATTCTCCCCGAAATATATTACAGCAATGATGGGAGGTCAGGCAGTCGGTGGAATTTTTACAGCACTCGCCGAAATTGGATCTCTTTGGATAGGAGCCAGTCCTGTTCTCTCAGGGTTATTGTATTTCATAATTGGTGATGTTCTGTTGTTTCTCTCACTGATTGCTTACATCATTCTAGAGAAGGCTGTAAGTTCACTCTATTACTCAACTAATATCTGTGTATCCGTTTCGCACGATTTCTATTGCATGCCCTATTAGAAAAATTAATGCAATTTTATCAAATGCACATGCGCGACATACGTTATTCGTTTTATAATTGTATGATCAGTCAGTGATCTAGAATGAATTCAGAGTCATACGCAGCTCTTGCAAAACGAGTTGCCAGTTTAGATAGAGAAACATATTTCACTATAGAAACTGATATGCATATAATATACAGTACTGATGCGTCATATCAGATGCTCTAATAAACAAGGATAAGCCGCTTGGAATAATCTTAAGCTGCACGCTAGAACTGTAGGAGTGTAAGACTCATTCGCGAAACAAAGAACATTTGAACGCGCTAAAGTCATCTCTATATTTAGTGACCGAGGCATTATATTTTCAGATATTCTTCAAACATCATATGATAGAAAAGTTACCAGATAGATTGAACACGGATTTTCCTGTAGACGGCGAAGTAAGATTCTCACAAAACTATGCAATTTCCTATACTCGTATCTTCAGAAAGACCTGGCATTATGGATTTAGTATATTCCTGGTATTTTTCATAAGCTTATCAGTATATCCGGCAGTGACTGTGCTGATCGAAAGCCAAGACAAAGGCAAAGGATTTGCCTGGAACGGTAAATAAATTATTGAAACTTATTATATTCAAAATTACTATTCCTCTTTAATCTTTCAGACATATACTTTGTACCGGTGGTGGCATACCTCATATTCAGTACTGGTGACTACGTTGGGAGACTCTTAGCTGGATATTTCCTATGGGTTAGTAGAATGGAAATATACTTTTTGATGCTTTAGAAGCTTGAGGAACTTTGGAAATCTATGTTTCCTTTATTTACAGCCGCAGAACAAACCATGGCAAGTGATACTTTTGTGTCTTTTAAGGATACTTTTTGTACCGGTAATATTATTTTGCAATGCTCAACCAAGAAGTCATCTACCAGTTTACATCCGAGAGGATGTTTATTATATTTTGATAACTATTGGATTTTCCATAAGCAATGGTTACCTGTGCAACATCATTCTCATCTTGGCTCCTATGTAAGTCACTTTTAATAGACAATTTTCGTTAGTACGTCGTATCGATTTACTCATTCAATGTTTTAATATGTAACTTCTTATTGATTCAGGGCGGTCGAGTCACAAGAAAGAGAAATAGCTTCGATCATGATGGGTGCTTTTCTCGGTATTGGATTAGCAGCTGGTTCTGCTTTGAGTCTTGCTATGGTGAAAGTTCTTTAAACTTGTCCGAAAAATTTCAGATGAAAAATTGACTGACGAATCAGAAGAATTTCTTTCACTGTCCCCTTGCCCCCTGCCCTATCGACGGTAATCGGACATTGATTGTTTTAAGCTAAGTCTAGAATTGTTTTCAAGTTTTAAGACTGTTATATTATGTAGAAGAAAGAAGCTTTTAATTCTATCATATGAGACTGGTGATCCTGGAATAAGTTCGCGTCAATTTTCAATGATCCATTTCAATGACAATCGAATTTGCGTTTAAAAATTGCGCACATTTTTTCTTTGTATCGATAACAGTATTCGCCAAGACAATGCAAAGGTGTAATTATCTTTAATTTGGTATCACCGCGACCAGAAGAGTACCTCGAACATTCCACTGCGAATATTATATCCTGCGGTCGTTTTAGAAAATCTTAGAATGTCTCGCGTATCGTAAACTTGGATAGAAACAGGGAGAAGCATACGTAGATCGTATACATAAATATTATACATAATGTGAGATTCTAGTCATTCTCTGAAACTTCTTAGATGTTTTATAAATGTTGACCAAGAAAATCAAGATAACAAACTATGGTGGCACAAACGAAGGCGAAGAATAGAAAATGAGAAACAGAGATATATAAATTTTAAGGGGTAATGTTAATATAAGTTATAGAAGCATCGTAATAGGGTACATGAATAATAACAGTTAAATTCTATGCACGTTATCGATGTAAAAGCATAAATATTAAAATGTAATATATTTCTCATGAATTTCTCATATCTATCCCATATATACGAATCTCAAGGAGGTAATTGAGAAATCTTACGAAGCGAGACAATTTATTTTATAAATAATTAATATTTTACAAATCTTGCAATTATTACGGATCCGTTGTATCGTATTGAACAGTTTCAAATTGTGCGATAAACGTTGTCAAAATAAAAGTAAGGAAAATTCTTAAGGATTATTAGTGTTTACAGTATATTATGCGGAACACTTAATAAAGAGGTAGCAAATAAATAATGATATAATAAAGATTTATTGGAATCGACACTGACGTTCCCGGTCAGTCAATGGGACAAAAGCAACTCCCATGAGGGATTTACGTTTAATTTGTCCATCCATAGTTTTATCAACTTGTACCAAAGTTTGATCGCCATTTTCAGGGCCTATCGGAACTATGAGACGACCGCCCAGAGCCAACTGATCTATCAGCTATAAATGAATTTGATATATGACTTCTACATATTGAAGTTTTATTAAAATATTTTCGGTACTCACAGCTTTTGGCATTTCTTTAGCTGCTGCACCAACGTGTATAGCGTCGTAAGGTCCTTCGCTGGGACATCCTTGTCGTCCATCTCCAACTGAATATTAAACAGCGTTTGGTATAATATTTCGTGTAAGATCGAGAACGGCAGTATTTATTTACCGAGAAGCTTGACGCGGCCACTGCTTAGCAGCTCCGGATTATCCTTTTGAATATTTCTAATCGCCATTTGCTGAAGTTGTGGAATATGATCGATTCCTACCGCCAGTCCTTTGGGTCCAAGCATTATGGCTAAGCAGGCTGTCAGATAACCAGATCCAGAGCCAACGTCCAGTGCTCTACCGCCTTCTCGTAGTTTCTCATTCAGCAATTCCAAGGCATAAGCATGCTAAACAATATCCTTCTGTATTCTGATATACAATTAACTTTTTTTATATTACAATATTGTTTACGAAAGATAAAAATATGGATTCTTACTAGTTTAATTTGATTTTACTGTGAAGCTATAGTCTATTGGTAAATCGTTGTAATAGTTTAACAATCAAATAAATAATTGTGCGCCATAAAGAAAAAAGAGAAAATACAAATATACGTACCATGTGTGGAGCACTTATGGTAACTCCATAACCAATCCCTTGCGGTGCATCTACGTATGAATGATAGGACGAGGTATAGTTTCCTCTATCCACGGCTTTCATAGCTTTGTAAACTCGATCAGATTTAATGATATTACAATCTGAAAACAGTTATCGACTGTATTAAAACCATTTATAGCGTAACACAGTGCATATCTCTTTATATAAATTCCATGAAATATTCCAAGCTGTATAGAGTCGTGCAAATGTGGTAAAACTACTAGACATCCGGTGCTTGGCTATCAATGATTTCGAGTGCATACTATATTATTAATAAATTATTTAAGGACAAAAGTGAAATAAATTACATCTACACTGAATAGAAATATAGTATCTTCACTGTTAGATAATGGTTAGAAATAGGTATGCACTACAAGTTTATACGCACTTTTGAGGTATTGAATGAGCTCCTGATTGCTCCTCCCGTGGAACCGTCCAAACGAAGCCATTTCGTATCCAAATACAGAAAACGAAACTAGAGCAACAGAGAATATAATTCCCTTTAAATGTCGAAACGAAATTTCAAAACAATTCATACAATCGAATAGTACTGGGAAAACAATGTCAACACGCAGTCAGGAAATAAGATACTCTTCGGATCTGGCAGACTGTAGACAATTAGGTTTCACTCTTAAAATCACTTTTTATTCGCGTTCCTTCGAAAAATATCCTCCGTCCATGCGAAATTCAAGTTCGAATACCAGCTGACGTTTTATCACGCAATGTCACGTAAAATCGCCATAGAGCAGACTATACGTAAGTTTTACGTTTCGTTATCTTCCGGTATTTAAATATGGTTCAATCATTTTTTAACAGAAACCCAAATGGAAGTAATATGACGCTGCAAATATTTTAATTACTGGGAATAATTTGTTAATGAATATTCATTGCTACTGGGAAAAATCTTTTTTTTTTTTTCGTAAGAAATTTGATTAGAGTAGTACTTTTCAAACGGATTGAATTTTCATTTCAATTTATATGACGATTATTCTGCTAAGGCTTCAAGAAAATGGGATGAAAGAAGCATCTTGCACTCCTCTATTGTCTTATTTTCTCTATAACTCATAACTAGTAAATAATGACGAGTATGGTGATACGCAAAATATATTTTATTGATTTAACACACCGTGACAAATTGTAGTGCACTTGAGATTCTGATGCATGAATGAAAATCATTCAATACCTTATATTTGAGATTGTAAGATTATGAGTTTCCAAAAAAAAAAAAAAAAAAAAAAAAATAATAAAAAAACCGAAACTACTGCGATGTGTACATTGATTTAGTTAATATCCATTAAGGAACTAAGCATACAGTTCCTATTTATCTAGTAAGATGTCCTCCTAGTATATAAAATGAATTCCTAATTAATTATGTAATTGGACACTAGCATCAGTTAGAGGAACATACGAAACTTGTATCAGCTTCTTCTTTTCAATTGTTCCATCAAGATGCTTATCGACCTGCACTAGATCTTGAAATCTTTGAAAGCCCTCGATGGCCACCACAGGACAAATCAGTCTACCTCCAGGAGCCAGCTGGTCGATAAGCTGTAAAGATAGTTTTTCTAAACTTCTAATTAATTTTTCAATCATTAAAGTACATTTTCATTTGACTTACCGCCTGGGGCAGAGTATCAGCAGCGGCCCCAACGTGAATAGCTTGATAAGGGGCAGCAGCAGCATATCCCAATCTGCCGTCTCCCACTAGGCGTATTCACAATGACCTGACGTTAGTCTTCGGCTTATTCATTCAGGTTCCAAGGTTAAATAATACTGTTCATGGACAGTTCCGTTTGACCCTTCGAGCAAATTCGAGACAATTCATAATGATAAAAAACTAGTAACTTCAAAATTCGCTAAAGTTCAATGAATGAAGTTATGCGCTATGACAATGGTAACATTACATTCCAAAGGACTTCTCATCTAATTAAATATATGAACTCTTTGGGTCTGGAAGTCCAGATGAAGTTTGCTTTTAGTCGTACCAACAAATTTTATTCGTCCCTCCTCAATTAGGTCAGGACAATCTTCTTGCACGTTCCTGGTTGAGATCTCAATCAACTCCGGGATGTGTTCCAAACCAATAACGCATCCTGAAGAACCCACCATATGTGCCATACAGGCTGTCAGATAACCGGAACCTGAGCCCACGTCCAAGGCCCTAGCACCATTTTGAAGTTGATCGGAGAGAATTGTAAGAGCGTAAGCGTGCTGTAATTAATTAATTTGGTTATTTGAAAAAATTGTCTTGTTGTCTGCATTCAAAGTTTCATAAACTAACTCCGTACCATTCAATACTTGATTCAGAAGTGTTAATGAATGAAGAAAGTTATCGTTTTGATTATACTAAATAACGTTATCGGCTAGGAAATTTCCAATCATTGACAAATATGTGTTTTTGATATAAATAATGTAGTACAGTGTGATAATGGGGTTATCGATACCCTCATACCGTAGAAGGATTCGGACAACTAATATGTCAATTAGTATGATTGCCATTTATTAATGGGAGATGTTGATAAGGTGAAATTGAGAGTAACCGAAAATACCAATTAAATAATCACATTCTCTTGCAAAAGTGGTTTATACTGTCTGTACCAAATGAAGTAATAATCCTTGATTTAACACGTTGGCTGCCGCAATAAATTTTCTACATCGTAATTTATATGGACCGTTCACCGGTGACCCCCCAAGGCAGTCAACGTTTTAATAATTCCTCCGCGACAATGCCCCCACATGGATGGTTATTACGTTCTTTAAATAGAATTTTTGTTCTGTTTTACGAAATTACAACTATCACGTTTTCAGAAGCAACATTTTTGCTTAACTTGATGTCTAGACTTTTGTACAAACATTTGCATGGAACCATCATAAATTTCTAGATGCTCAAGACTCAGTACTACATTTAGTGAATTAGAAATTAGTGTTTTCTTTTTAAATACCATTGAGTCATAAGCTGTATAAATTCTAGTCTTTGAATAATAATTTTATTCTAATTGAATAAATAATCTTATGCCTCATATTAATAATTTATAATTATACCAAGACACGAGTCAATGAAGCTGCTCGCCAACAAATCTATGAATAAACTGTCAGAGATAACGTTCATAAAAATTATAAATGCTTATTGTGAAATACGAATAGTAACATATTTGTAATGTGAATTTTGACATACTGATTCTGTTAAATTATTCATTAAATGGTTTAATTTGTCAATATAATAATTGGTATACGTCAGACTAGAATGAATTGTTTGAAGTTAGACGACAAATGGAATTTATTATATAAAATGGTGATAAACAAAAAAACTCAAATATATCTTACCATATGAGGAGCACTGATTGTGACATTGTATCCAATTCGTCTAGGTCTATCCAAGTAAGGATCCAAATCATGACAATATTTTGCTCTATCCACAGCTAACATCGCAGCCTCAGCTTTATCAGTAGCGAGTATACCAGCAGCTAAAAAACCTCAGTATCAGTATAACTATAAATATCTTTTCACTTGAAGAATTATTATTGCATTGACCTTTCAACTTCTCCACCATTTCTTGATTCGTAGTTCCATTGCAGTGCCAAGCCATAGCTACGCTTATGTCCAACCCTGCGAACAAATCAGATGTTATTACAGATGGTCACTCCGATACAAACACAAATGGTATTCAGAAAGTTATCAGAAGATATCTAGAGAAATTATAGGATAAACCAATAACATTCCATTAAAGATAACATCCGAGTTATCATTATTAAAAAATAAAATTCATCATTAAAAAAATTAATGGAAAAGTACAACTAAGACCTGAAGCTCAAAAGAGTGTCATTTTTAAAACTGTCTTGTCTGAAACCTGGTGAACAACCGTAATGGACTGCCAGAGTTCTTGAACTTTGATGGTGATTTTAAAGTGTAGAGGGGCGAACAGCTGTCACCCTGATATCGATTCAGTAGAAGGTTGCAAGCGCCCTCAAAACACAAGTCATTCATCTATTGGCCTACCTTACGAAATGGGGTAAAGTTGGAATTTTCTTGAGTTCAACTAAAATCAACCCAGGTTCCTTCGAAACGTTCAAAGTGAACGATTCACTGGTGCATTTGTATTAAAAAAAAGACGCGTCAACATTCGACAGAGTATACAAAACTGTGAGCAAGGAGTAAACAGTACTTTAATCGATGGCCTTTACAATAAGATACCTTGAACAAACTTGTGATAAAATGAAAAAGCCGTAGAAAAGAAAATTATCAAGAGAAATAATAATACCATATTCTTCGTATCGTAGTACACGTATTTCGTAGGTATTGCGTGTAAAAAATTATGTAATTGTAAGTTTTCTTTTTTTTTTTTCTTCGTTTGACATAGTTCTGCGATTTGCTTAGGAATTTTAAAACGCAAATAAGTTTTGCTGATACATACGTCTTAATTTTTTTTCTTCGTTTTGTCGTATCGCAGTTCACTTACTGATGCTTCGCAGATTCCGATAATTTACGGGCTCTTGTATATTATCTAACACTATGCAATTAAAGGTTCCGCATTTCGATGTTATTTATTTCACTGTGATAACTAGCCAAAATGAAGTTCATGAGTTCTGAAATATGATCTTTGTTTAAAATTTTAGATAAAATACATGTAAATTCATGTTAATACATAATGAGGGCTTAAGTGACGATGTCAGTATATTTATAGAAAAACTTAAATATTAAAATTGTTCACTAAAAATGAAACGAAGTACCTGAACAATATGACAATTTTTGAAAAGAATATTTTTTTAAAACGATAACATATCTTGAAAACTATCGATAAGTAATTTTTTTATATTTACGAGAATTAGATTCATATTCAATATTTATGTCTGTACGTTTGAGGATTCAGGCACTATTATAATTAATTCTATATAAAAACAATATTTTTGGCTCTTTGATATACGTTATTCGAAGAACGCGAACGACCAATTTCGCGAAGCGCTCCCGCGAAACGAATGCGCATTTCGAGACTGAAACTTCTTGCGTCGCTTTGACTGAGTCGGATGGAATAAAAGAATCATGCGAATCGGATGAAGTAACGTAAAGAAGAAGAAGAGGAAGAATCGGAGAAGAAAGTAAGAAGCAGAAAGAGATGAATGGCAGGGATCGATTCTGCTTAGAATATTTACTGTACGCTGTAAAAGAGTGACGTGCATGGTTGATATTCACGTGGTAAAAGAGAGATAAGAATTTTCTTGTCGGGGGAGTATCAATTGCTATAAATTGAAGTAAGGAAGATCCCAAGAAACACAGTAGAGCATCTTCTCTTCTTGAAATAAGAAATGATGTAGAGTGTACGAAAGATCTGTGCAACTAAATCTGTGGGGGTCCCGAGCATAGCACAGAGCATCCATTAGTAAGACAGAAATTCTATAAGAATTTCAATTGACTTATTTCAACGGACAAACTGAGTTACTAATTATTAAATAAACGCAATAATAAAAAAGAATAAGTCATTGGTTGACCGAGAAGTGACAGTCGTTGTATAAAAATTTAAAAAAATGGATACAAAAAAGAAAACTCCGGCAGAACCAGGGCAAATGCAACAAATTGTTGCGACTGTAATCGGTGAGTCGAGTAGATAAAAATTGTTATATTTCAATTCAATCTCATTCTTCATTAATAATATTTATTCTTGTTTGTATCCATTATGGAATTTCAGTTAATTTGTCGGCATTGATCTATGGCACCATAGTTGGTTGGGCATCACCAATGACTCCTCAGCTTCAAAGTCTTGATCCACCAGTGGGATCAACTCCAATGAGCGATGAAGTAGCATCCTGGTTGACTGGTGTGCTTTGCATAGGCGCACTTATTGGAACCCCCGTTTTTGGAGCAATTGCAGAAAGATTTGGTCGCAAGATCGCCGGATGTCTTGTAACAATTCCTTATGGCATCTGCTGGATGACGACGATCTTTGCTCAAGATCAGACTTGTCTTCTCGTTGCCAGATTTTTTTCTGGTGTAGGTGCTTCGGGGTCCATACTGCTGATACCACTGTATGTGGGTGAAATAGCCAGTAATGGAAGACGAGGGATGTTGGGGAGTCTTCTGGTCTTGTTCATCAACGTCGGCATCTTAATAGGTTTCGTGGCTGGAGCTGTACTTTCCTTTAAAGTTTTTGCCATATGCGCACTGGTACTACCGTTATGCTACCTGGGATCTTTCGTATTTTTGCCCGAGAGTCCTGTTTATCTGGTGCGATGTAACAGGACTAAAGACGCTGCGAGGTTGGTTAATGATTTTGTTACTTGTTATACGGGAGTTTCTACTGGATTTTTGTTAACGTTCTTTCTCTGCGCTTTAAAGGGCTCTTCTGTGGTTGAGAGGTGGTGACAAAGCTACAGTTGACCGTGAATTGTTAAGCTTGCAAGCACAAGTCAAAGAAGCTGCTGCCCTGAATGGAAAAGTTAGTTTTAAAGATTTATTTGCAAATAAGGGCACTTTCAAGGGACTCGTTATAGCCTTGGGTCTTTTGGGCGGGCAACAGCTCTGCGGTATTTTTGCAATGGTAAGTTTAGTTTTCATAAGCGTTTATCATCGTAATGACATTTTTTAAATAATTTTTTTGATTCATGATTTTCAGGTCAATTACGCAGCGACGATATTCGAGATGGCAGGAAGTTCAATGTCACCAAACACGGCTTCAATAATAGTAGGAGCTATTCAGGTATTCGGTTCCTATCTGTCAACCAGCTTGATGGAGAGGGCTGGAAGGAAACGTTTGATTTTAATATCCTGTCTAGGGATGTGTATATGTCACTGCACTCTAGGAACCTTTTGCTATTTGCAAGCCTTAAAATATGAAGTTTCATCCTTCAGTTGGATCCCTGTAACTGCATTATCGGTATACGTTGTAGTATACTGTTTAGGAATGGGTCCAGCACCATTTGTAGTAGCGTCTGAAGTCTTCAGTGCAGAAATGTCAAGTCTGGCCAATTCGGTGTCTCTAATCTTCCTTTGGGCACTGGGCTTTTTCGTTATCAAGCTCTTTGGTACGTTCATGATCCTTTTTGGTATACATGGTTGCTTCTTCATACTGGCTGCATTCTGTTCCTGTACTTTTGTCTTTACTTTGATACTGGTACCAGAAACCAAGGGCCGAACAATACAATCCATCTTGGATGAACTTAATGGGTATCCAGTAAACTCTCACAATGGAGATTACAGAATAACTAATATTGAAGTAAAAAAAGATTTTCCAAAACCGGAGCAAGTTTGATTATACATTAAACACTTTGTTTCATTTTTCACATCATCTGATATCGTAAATCTTTAGAATCCGCCACCAAACCATATTTAAAGTATTAATTTATACTGTCCCTGTTTATACACATTTTGAAAATGATGCAAATTTCTAGAATTATATTTTTTATCGACATGACACTTATCGTGTGTCGGTGAGACATAAAGTATCGACAGAGTACTGATTACCACGGTTACAATAATTTCATATATCACTTAAATTCATTAATAATAGGACCAGCAAGTGTAGTGAATGTATCATGCATTTAACGTAAGTTACAATTAGTATCAACCTTATTTTATAATGGTTACTGATGAAACCTTCATCGATATGCATACCTGGCTAAGAATTTTGTAACAGAAACAGTCTTTCCAGTGAACTTTCCTTCTGAAGATGTATCGGCCTAGTTTGAAAGATATTCTTTCTCTTTCCTCGTACTTATATTCTCAATTAAGGATTGACAAAATTTTAAAAGTATTGCTTGGACCATAGAGCTATAGGGTCTCGCGTTGCCCTTTTCTAGGGATTACTGCACTATCTGTCCATCCGCCATTAGCGGTGATGGCATTCTTACCTGTGACGTCATGTTCTATAATAATTGAGATACAGTGGCGACACTATGTGGCGAAATGAAGCAACATATCGAATATAGCTTAAACTTCCGATATTTTCATCGGTCGGTTCATTTGAATTAAATTATGAAATTGCTTTTCCCACGGTAGAATGAGAATCTACTTTTAAATTACTATAGTGTAATGCATAAAGAAACGGAGCCAATTGTTGGTACTAAATAGATTATTTTTTCTTGCATTGTTACTAGAATACTCCGTCATAATTGGGTCGTGAGATCAATTGGATTTCGCGGGGCCAAGTATCTTATACTTCACGGTATAAAAGAGTCACCTAAATTAAAAAGTTATTTCACGACCCAATTATATTAATGATTTACAGTGTAGCATTGCGATTTGCATAATTGTTAAAGTTTCTATTTATTGTTTGTCTGTAATTGTTTGTAATAAAAAAATATATATATTGTACGCTAAATACGATTACGTTCATTTAAATGCATCCTTTCTATAAATATATTCAGTAGTCGATTGTGAAAAACATTTATTCTTATCAATCATCGTCCATCCTCCTTCGTACGTTCTTATTCCCAATTTTTCGTTTTTTAAACATAGTCGGTGCTCCCTCGTCGTCACTATTTCCGCTGGAAATATGAGAAATTGTTTTTTCTTTGAAACTCCTCGTAGGCATAATCGGTTCGCTGTGTAGTGTTGGAACGCTAATGGTAGCCATGGTGGGTTTAGGCAACTGAAGATCAACTGGTTTTCTCTCGCTGAAACCGCAAGCGAAGAAAATGAAAAAAAAAAATCTAAATCTAATCCCACTCCAACGTTCCCGGAATGATCCTCATCCAATTAAAATTCTGATACTTACATGACTTGGACGGTTTTCCAAGCACCGTAAGGATCCGGTTTTTCTGGGACACTGTAATCCCTCCAGTAAGTGGGCTTTTCATCGTCCTCGACCTCGACTTCGTGTTCACCATCTTCCTTTTTCTGGACCCGTTTCTTTCTCAATTCTTTCAGTTTTTCTCGCTCGGCATTTGCTCTTTGTTCCTCTATTATATCTGCCTTCTCAACGGCTTCCTCCTGCTCCAACTGTTCCAACAATTCCTCCTGAATTGCCTGTTCTTTAGCCTCCTCTTCCTGCTCCGCAAAATTCATGAAACCCTCTGCCGGAGGATCCCACGCCGTTTCTAAAAGCCAAAGCACAGCCATAAAACCTGGAAAGCCTAGAGAATCTACGTAAGAGAAAAATAACACTTCAAAGTGAACAGTTACCATTTGTCTCTATATGCCAATAGTAGGTGTAACCTTCAGGACTCAGAGCTTCGTACCAGAGTTTTCGAGTTTCTGGTTTATTGGGGCGATCATTCTCCTGGATCTTCTTGCCCTTGCCTTTGCCTTTACCCGGTTTAGACTTCCCCTGGGCCTTGTTCTCCCCTCCTGCTCCACCAGAAAACGTACTCACTCTAGGTTGTGGCGCCGGTCGTGGTTGCGGTGCAGGATCACAGGGATCGATCTCCTGTGGGAACTACAAGATGAGATAAAAAAGCCGGACGAGTACATCGCTTCGAACTTCATCGAATTTAACTTGGCAGGACCTCAATTTCCTGCGGTAGGTATCACTCACGTTTCTATGGTTTTTGCCCTTGAACCTAGGATGTGCTTCTGGCGCTGTGGGTGGCGGCCGATTAACGTTTTCCACGGGCTGGAAAAGATATTTCATTTTTCTAATACAAAAAGTAAAATAAAATCTATATGAACTGTATGAACTCTATATTCACCTCGGGTACTTTGCTTTTACTTAATTTCTCTTTTATTATTTTATCCGCTGTCATGTCTCTGGTATTGTTCTCGACGTCCTTGAGATACGCCGCCATTGCCGCCTAAGATATTAAGCATTTTTTTTTTTTTTTTTTATTATAAAGTCATTAGGACATTTTTCGTCTCTTCAAAAATTATATTGTACATACGTTTTCCATCTTCTTGAGATCATCCTCGAATTTTTTGTTTTGCTTGGCTTGCTTAGCGCTGTTCTTGTGAATCTCACGTAACCGTCTACTGACGTTTTCCTTGTGCTTCTTTCCTCCTTCATGGAATTCAATACTCGGCTTGTTATCGGCGATCCAGCACTTGCAGAAATCGCAGAACTTACGTCCCTGTGATTTCCAGTAATCGGCCCTGGAAAAGTCACGTGAAAGGGAATCGTGTCACGCAATCAGTTCAAGACCAGATATTATTATTACAACACAATCTTATCAGCTCGCGAGAAAGTCCGATTCTGCAAAGTTTTGCCAAAGCTCGCTTACCATATCGGTATCTACTAAAGTCATACTTTTACCATCCTATCTACAAGTTATACCGAAAGCAGCAAGTCTTTGTTGGAAATCTCATAGAAAAAAAACCGGATGAACGACAAAAGCGTACTCTAAGAATTCTCAGACGCTGATAAGACGCTTAATGTTTATCCGCAGTTACCGAAAGGATATCATTGATAAAAAAAAAAAGAAGAAATAAATAAATAAAATTCACAACCATAATTCTTATCCTTCTGTCTCGTAGAATATTCATTTTTCTTTCTTATCGACTAACGGTAATCCAAATTCCAGATGTCTGTTCCGGACTCAGAAAGAAAACAAAAATATCAAATCTGTTTCGCATGAAGAATTGTAAAGAAAAGTCGGACACTCTAAAAAGTTACGAGTAAATACACAATGCAGTTCGTTCGTGCTGAATGAATTTTTTTTTTTTTCTTTTACAAACAGAATAAAGATCAGAATCGTTGTAGGTATAGTTACGAGGTCAGCCAGTATCCTCGTGCAGTGAAATCTCGATAATCCATGAAGTTAATGCTGGATTTTATCAGTGATAAAAGTTCAACGCACGTCCATGCTTTTCAAAATCGTAAAAAGATTCTTCCCTGTTCAGTTCCAGTTCGTTTACCCTTTCATACTTAAGCATATATATATATATATATATATATATATTCCACATATGTAGTCTAAAGGTACATTAGCTGAACACGTTACGCTAGGCTTGGTTGACCTAGTTTTTAATTTTATTTAATGTCTTTCCGATGCACTTTGTTTCCCACATACGTGGTCAGACAGCCTCACGTTTCTAGTGCTCGGCAGTAAAAGGAAGCCAGAGTGAATTTTCAGGTTATTATTACCCGACAAATTAAATTATCCAAAAGATAAGAAATACATTAAAAATGTATCGTATAATATAACCTCCAAATATTTCACAGACCCAAAGAAGAATGGGTTGGATTAAAAATCATATATCTGAATATATAAAATTAATATACGACGACTGATTATATTCAAGTAGTCCTTCCTGTTGTTACCCGACGAATTCGTACACTGGATACCTTAAATTAGTTGGCAATTAGCCGACGGCTCTCGCAGCCTTGAGCTTCATCAGTGCACTTGGCCTTCCCATACGAATCTGCAGTTGCAGCTGCAACCCGGGCTGATTCATTTACAAAGCAAATGTTCACGTGAAAAATTCGCTGTGCGAATAACATAAAGCCATAAGTGTTATCACTGCGTTAATTTTCGAAATCTGTAAATTTCTTTTTTTTAAAGGATCAGTAAGCTTCCCTTCAATTTATTCGCATAACCAAGAGCACAGTTAGGGGTGTAATTCACAATGGATTAAAGTGTTGTCAAATCCGGTTTCACGACTTGTCATTCCCTGGCGAATAAACGTTCTGCGTCCGGACGTTAAAATGGCAGAGGAAAACGGCAATGCTAATGCCGGGCGTCGGACATATATTCTATAAATATCTGCATCAATAATGCTTTATATTACGAGGGTTGTACTCCACCCTCGTAGCCCACCCTTGTACCTTGCTACGCGACGCATTTCGTACGGAGCTTCGTGCGCTAGCTGTGTTAAGATTTCATCGTTACCTTTATAATGATATTATTTTATTCCAAAATCCTTAAGCCGACGTACAATCAAAGTTTTAATTCCTCCTGAAAGAGTAATGCAATGAAACTTTTAAGTAGCATCAGGCTCTTAGTTGAAAATTTTAAACCTCTGTCACTCTCCCTAAAGTCACTTCCGGCAGCGTTAACTTGTCACTGACATACATAAAGCTTCGTCCCGTTCGCTTATCTGATTAGTCAAGTTTATTTTAATATTTTTGCTTTTCGATCTTTCCTTCAAATTTCTTTTTTAACCTCGACCGTCTTAACGAGCCTCACACTTTTATACCGATGACAGATGACCTCTCGCATTTTATTCTATGAATTCCGATTATATCAATGGCCATTGGGGCGACGGAGACTAGAGTCGCTAACGTTCCATTTTCTGTCGCTAGGTAGCGCTGCCGTGCCTATACGGTTATAGCATGCGACATGACGTTCTGTCACGTTCTTAATGTACGTTGGTTGTATGTTTCTACGCTTTTATTATTTATTTACATTTATTTTATTGTACTCAATGAGTCGCAGTGTCCATGCCAAAAACGTGACACATCTGAAAGCAACTCGCTCGTATGAGAGTATCGAACGACAGGTTTAAACTGACGTTTGCGTCAAACTCCTGCCGGACAATTTGTGCTAAAGATTTGTAGGATCTGTCTTGAAAAGTTTCGCGGTCGCAGTGTCTGGCTGATTTCCAAAAGCACGAGAGCGAAACGACAGAGGGTTTAAGGCACGTACGAATTACAGCGATAATAAAAGGGTACGAGATGGGCGCTGATTGAAAGAAAAATTTTCCTCTCCCGAGGTAAGACGAGAATAACGTCAGATCTTGTTAAAGAAGTAAGCGAATAAAATTGTAAATGGAATTATTGATTTCCCGAGAAAACAGCCCCTAATATTTCCCTAGACACAAGATATTCCCTAGACAATCATAACCTAACCTAAAAATATATCACGTCACGTTTTTACCGCTGCACTGTTTGTATCAACTTCCCAGCGCTATATTACTCACGAATTACAATATGCATGTCGCAAGGCGCATTCGCGTTTCTCCAAAGGAACAGCAACAGGTTTATAATTTTGCCAAACGACGCCGAAATCGATAACCAACCAACAAGCGTCACGACGTAGAGCGCCGCTGCGCTGCTCTCATTTATTACTTTTCAATCCCGATGAATCGAATATCCACAATGCTATATCCCGAACCCACCATTTGGTCCACGTTTATTATTAATTTTCTTCACGCCCCGACCCACCCTCCGAGCTTTATTAACCCAACAAATATCCCTTCGCGGCGCCTTTTTATTTTCCTATTACACAGAAGCAACAGGTATAAACTTAGCGAAGGCGATAGGGGATGAATGGGTATATATATATATATATATATATATATATATATATATACATAGAAAAGAACGTAATCAACCCCTAATAATTACACTCCACTATAACTATAGCTCATGCTATATCGCTCAGCAAATATTAACGCGATTTAAAATTCCCGCCGATTCTCCTTCGTCAATGAGTTACATCAATTTTCCGAAATTATCCAGTTTTCATTATCAGCCGTCGGACGTTGTTATCAATGGCACCGCATTATTATTAGCAATAGACATTGTTCTTATTATTATTAGAGTGCAGTGTCACGACAGCGATTAGTTTTTTTATTGAATTTACATATCGCTGTGTGATTTTTTATTGAGACTTTATCTCTCCCCCACGTCCTCGAAATCATTTCCCTGCATGGATCCCTTTTTCCTTCCATTTCGTTCTTCCCTCTCGCTCTTACACCTATGCCATGGGTATAGCAGTGAGAATATATCCCACTGATTTATAGAAGCTTTTATCACGCTCTTAATGCTCATTGGATCTCTAGGTACAGTCGCGATAAAACGTTTCCGGACCATTAAGACGATTCCTGATTAGCCCGTCGGCTCGTTGAGGCGCTCGATGTTATTTTTGTATTTCTGTATTTCTGTACGGACAGAGAAGACGAGTGGTCCATATGTATATGTTTTAATGTAATATATATATATATTCTAAGGGAAACGAAAATAAATCAACTCGTTTGATCCCCCTAATGACCCGATTACACGACGTAACGAAAATTACCAGCCAGGATAACGTGCAGCATTGGAAAGAGTCGTGATTTTTATTTTCGGATTAATTTTACGAAAAAAAAAATAAATAAATAAAAACATAACTGGCACGCCTCTTATTTCTTCCATTAAAAAAAAAAATTGAATTTATGAGTGTAAAAATTTTTTTTCTCCAAATTTCTAACAGAAATTCAATGGAGAAGGCCGATTAGACTTTTGAACGCAGTGTCATTCGTAATATTTATTCGTTCGACGTAAATTCATCCATCCATTCGTCCCTGTTAATGGAATTATCCACAACTCCCCGAATGTTCTCCCGTGTAAACCAGACTCAACTAGACAGTAAGCTCTGTGACGATGTAAACATACCGATTTATAGGGAATTAGAGTAAGCTCGTTAAATCCCAGTAGCAGCGACAGTGGGGCTTCGAAAGTAAGCGGCGACAAGGTCATCTCACAACAGTGCGAATTAATTTTTCATTTCTTTTTGCGAATGCAGGCGACGCGACGATCGAACGGAACGTCGTCGTTGGTTGAAGCATTGAAGAACAAAAAAAAAGAGGTACATCGCCTGGCTCGAATATCGCACGGCGATTCGTAACAGTTGAGAGACAATTGTCGCAGAAGCTAACAATAGACGACCTAAAAACTGTTTTGCCACTGGATGCATACATGCAGGCTGACGTGCGCGTGGGAAATTATGCGCATACGTCACTACGACGTTATCCGACGTGCCGCAGAGAGAACAAGCAATCAGGAAGAAGACGTCCTGGAATAAGACCTGCGATGAGGATTGCGAAGAGCGGAAAATTGAAAATGCGACGTATCTCCAGGGTGTTGATAGCCCAAATTTACATAGTGATAAATATGCATGTTGATAAGTCATAAAGTATCGAGATCAATGCCGACGAAGCTTTGAGTTATCCGAATTGGTTGTAAAATCTACAGGGTGTTTCAGAAAATTCATGCGAATACATCGGGTTGGAAATCTATCAGGGTTGCTCGTTCCCAAAAGGTCTTAATCAGCAGGCTGATTGGGAAGATGTTAATTAAAAGTGAATTGTTTAGGAAATATTGTTGTATACTATATATATATATATATATATATATATATATGATATATATATACGTGTGCGTGTGATCGATCGTGATCAGAGTTTGATCGCAGTCTGGACTGGATGATCTCGACTTGGGAATGAATTTATTAACGTAGCCAAGCAAGATCTATTTTCGTTCTAGCTTTGGTCTTTGTTTATGATTAGAATGCGTTTACGAACCGTTATACAGCATTGCGTTTGATTGGGATAATAATTTTGATGTTATTAGTCGTTATTGCAGCGACGCCAATGAGAGCTGATGAGACTAAGCGACTTGCGTTGAAACTGGAACTTCCGGCGAGTAGAGATTGGGACATGATTTACGGGCTTCAATAAATTGTCCTGGTAACTGGTTCGGAGACTGGTAAGTGTTGGAGGTTTGAGGGCAACTAGGAGGCCTATAAAAATCATCAGGGAGACTTAAAAAGTTTATACAGTCGATCAGTCTCTTTCCACGAAAATAGGGGATAGGATATAAGCGGGAAATTCAAAAAAAAAAATTTTTGAATTTTTCAAAGTATCTACAGTCTAGTTTCAGATCACTTTCGGAACAGATGTTCCTGATGCTTCGAGAATCGGTACGGTTATCGACCAACTTCACAGCATAGCGTTATCGCGTCTTTTCAGTTTTCAACGGACAAAAGACCAGATACGCAATTGTCTTGTCGTCCATTTACAGAGATACTCAACCATGATAATAACGAAGTACCTACCCTTACCTATTCTGCTTTAGAAAGGAACGTTAATACCTCATTAGTCGATTCCTTTGAATGTTCCTTTCGATTCGCGAACGAAAGCGTTCGCAACAGGTTTTACATCGACGTGCCAGCAGCACGTAGATAGGGGAATCCCCGGTTTAAGTTGAGACAAATAATTTTCAATTCAGCAGACCGCTATGGAATATACTTCGATACTTTAGTGTAGATTCTTTCATATTCCCAATTGCCTGAAATTGAAAGCAATTAGAGTGATCCATTCAGTTCGTCGACAGTCAGACAAATAATGATAGTAGCTTCGCCTCGAGGGGTCCTTCAATGAAGTGCAGATAGGATGCTGTAGGGAGGGATAACGAAAATTTGAAAAATAACTTTACCTGGACAAAATTTTGTCAAGCCCACAAACTATATCTATATCTGTGAGCAGGTACCGTCCGTTCTTGCGGGTAAAGAAACAAAAAAAAAGTATAAAAGTCTTGACCCAACCCGCAAGAGCCAATGGATTTTATTCTGGTTTCGAGAACGCTTCTAGTGCCCGCAGAGGATCCTGAGGGATGCCTCCAGATGAATGACACTCGAGGGAGATGAAAGGGTAAGGGTTGAAACTTTCCGTAGAGAGCACTAGTAATTATCACGAGAGAAATAAAACGAAGGATTCGATGAGATTGGAACTAAATGAAATCGAGATGCCCGATGTCGCCGTTGAAATTACTTCCGAACGTAGCCAAGATTTCAGGACAGAAAAGATTGGCCGGTTTCCAATGGTCGTTCGATCCTCGGTACTCGTGCGCGTACCTGCAGGTGCAGGTGGTAAAGTTACGCTAAATTTTTCAAATTTTTTTAACGCTAAATCTAATACAACAAAACACGGATATGGGTGAAATAAATTTATAATACAAATTTTCTAAAATTACGTTTTTATCCCTGGAGCTTATTAGGCAGTCGAGGTTACTGCGTAAAAAATATGAGGCTTTTTAAAAATATATATATAATAATAGAGCTTTTCTTACTTTATATGGAATACAGGTATTCTTCATATGGAGCTTTCCTACTTTCATTTAATATAAAATTAAAGCACTCTCCTCTGTACTGCCCAATAGATTAGATTCCCTGGTGTGGCATTCTAGGTAGAAGCACATGGTTGGCAATATACACACGGTATACCTAATGTAGGTGCAAACGTGTGAGCTTGCGAAAGCGCGAGGTTGCGACAATGAATGCGGCTGAAGTAATTCGGGTCGAGTGGCCCAGAACGAAACGACAGTATTAGACGCTGGAAAGCTTCTATTTATTGTCGCCTATGTATTATTACACGGAAAAGCTCTATGCCTATTTTATATTGTGGATTAAGCTTTAACTTGGTTATAAATCAAGGTCCCGTTGTCTGCATACGTATCAATTGAAGCTCAGCTTTTTGTTTTCTATATAGGTGTATACACACAATGGCATTTATATTTATAGGTTATGTTTCATTCATCCAATAACATTGGTTCGTAAGTCGACTGGAGCGCTCTCTAGGTTGTTGCGGTAAGACGAGCAAGCTTTCGGCTAAATCCGTTCAAGAGCAAGACAATACCTAGAACCCGGAACTTCCTCTGTAAACCATCCTGAAGTCTTGTTTCTTTCGTTTCGGTTTACTTTGGAGTTCGTTTACGACTGACCGATGAAGACTCGCCCGAACGTCGCGGATTGCGACATATTTTGACTGGCGCGAAAGTCAAGTTGCAAAGGCTTTGCGAATTGTGCTTGAGTAAAAATACGATGACAGAAAGCAGAGTGTCCGAGTGGTACATTGTTATTTATGGTTTCACTTATAATCTGTATTCCTCGCGAGCTTCTGGAAATTCGAAACTTTAATATAATCAAGCAAGAACCTACGAGAGTCGAAATCGTGAGGTATCGCGCGAGACTCTAATAACAGTAAAATACAATTGTAAAAAGAGAGATGGTAAAGGACGCCGGAGCTATCTCCGGCAGAAAGTACGTCTATGTGCGCTTATCAATTGAAAATCAATTGATATCGATCAGATCAATCAATCGGCACACTGCGGCAAAGTCCCTGGCACGGACTCCCCCTGCGTCCTCGGCGTGTATCCGCAAAGTTAAATTTACCAGACTCGCGGCCGTTCATGTTCCGGAAACATTCACCATTGTGAAGTCGGCACCGTAAAGTATCGCGAAACCGAATGAAAAATAATCTACCACGATTCGATAGCGCTTTCCGTATACTCGGCCATTTTCAAATAATTTCGACGAAACAACAATGGCAGGAGATACGTAAATCAATTGTCGCACCATATCACACGAATCGATAAATAGAAATTGAAATATCGCCAGCTACCATTGACTCGTGACTAATAAACGAAATCTACAAGTTCGCGAATGCAGAAATCGGTTTGGTTTGAAGATAAAGAAAAAGACATAGATATAACGGTTCGTCAACGTGAATGCAGACGCACTACACAATTTTTCCGAACGTTAATAGGAACAATGTGACAATGCGAAGTCGAGCGTCGTTGGGAATAATAAATAATAAAATGAAAAGTACCTGCTGAATATTTTCACTGTGCAAAGAGCCAATTGTTACCGTCGGGTAAACATTATCTTGGCTCACAATAGAGCCCCGGGGAACAATGATGGCAATTTTCCAAAGAAAGTCGCGAGTCTCACTGTTTCGCCGAATTTTTCTTCGAGTTCCTAGCAACAGATACACGCCACTCACCGGGTAAACAGAGTAATCGTTGATCGCGATGAAATTCGTAATTTCAAGTCCGTTTCACGCTTCTTCTTGCCAAGAGGTTATACCTGCTCGACATAAAAGCGATCGGACAGTGATGGCGACGGTGGCGCCAATTTTCAAATAGACGGTCCAGATACGGTCTGTCTGTTGTTTTATACAGTTATTAGTTAGCGCGATTGAAATCAATGAAATTTACAAGCGAACGTTAATTCCACAGAAATATTCACACAGAGTAATGATATGCATTACTACTACGCGTGAGTGTAGAAGGAAAGCAGAGGGAATCGGATGATAAATATTTTCTGGAATTTAACAAATTCCACAGTGACGTATGCATAATATGCAAATGGCGGCTAGGGGGATCTCCCGTACTAGATATAGAGTATAGAGCGCCGTTTCTTTCATTGATTTCGAAACGGTCTGACGAATTTGAGGATAAAAATGAGAGCCAGGTTTGTAGGCGTATATCAGTCTATAGAAGCGATGGCCAAGGATTTTCCCGTGCGTGAATTAAATATGACGGTTCGACAAGGATAAACAAGCACCTTGGATGCGTTATGCGAACTACTGAGTCGGACTTGAAAAAGCAAATTTCGATGAAGAACGAATGGTCGAGACACGTACGTCGAAAGGGAACGGAAACTTGTCGAAAATATTCATCAAGCGACAATGGACACTAAATGCTAACTAGCTGCCAAGTCAAACATAAGGTACCTTCGGCGTAACACTCGTAACATTTTTCGTTTGATCAGCCAGCGTCCAAACAGCTGACTCCTTCGGCTAGCATTGTCGTAGGTATACACTGTAGCATACATATTAAAGTATACTATAATATATATATGCTTATGTGTATATATATATATATGCGCTTGAGTACATAAAGCGCGAGCGTAGTTTATCGTAAATTGCGTGACGACATAACCTCTAAAGCAGAGTAAATATTACCTGTGCCAACTTACAATTAGACACTTTTCTACTCGGTACAACCAGTGATAAAATAATTGTATATCCTGCAGGACCTAATTACACCTAGTGACGACCTCGATGATGGGTCCACATCATCCACTGGAAATGAGATACGGCTTACTTTCGAGATCTCGGTAAATATTATTTCTCAATACAAATACGGTATCCTGTATTTAAAACTATACCGAGTGTCTGTCATTTCAAGCGGAACTAGAAAACCGTTTGAAGCCTGAAATTAAGAAACAAATTTTTCTCGTTCACGCAGCCACGAGGCAGCCGAATAAAACGGTCTCACATCTGTACGGGTTTGCCAAATCAAAAAGTGATTCCGAAACGTTCAATTTCGCCGGGAGCTGGCTCGCTACCTCTAAGAACTAATTAAAACTAATGTACGCTACTGCCAATTGATATACGACGGGAAGCCAGTTTTGAAAATAACTTCGACTCGTCCCGCCAGCTCATTCAGGCGTCCTCTCTCTTCGGGGACGTCGGCGTCCTGATAATTTTTCGATTCTCGCACTCTCTGGGCTAAAAGAACTTGGGCCTTTTTTCTGTTTCGCAACTAAAATCGTTATCTTGACGAATTGACTGGAGCTGCCGCTGCCACTGGCACAATAACAGGGAATCCCTATTGTATCTTTGAAAAAGGAGAAAAATATAGAAAGAATGGCCTCTTATCAAACGTTACGCTACTGTCAGCTATTTTTGGGCTGCGGACAAATTGATTGTGAAATTGTATCGTGCACGCGAATGTTTTCACACTTAACGCGAGTGCCACGTATAGAAATAGCAGGTGTGAAGCCTAATGGTCTGCTACGAAAGTTCTTGAAAATCGATTCAAAAAGTAAAGGTCAGCCATCGCGTAAGTCTTTCGATAAACACCGAAAGCGTCATTGTCTCGAAGATATTACGTATGTTGGATCAGTTCAACCGAATTTCATGTAAAATGATCACGTATCGTGAGAGAGGTGCTTTAGATAAAGAAAATTTATGAATAATTAATGAACGGCAGAAAGGGGAAGTCCCGATAAGGAACGTCTGTGCGCTCCATTGCAATAAACGGGGATTCCCCCAAGAGCTTCGCTACGACCCAGTAAGTATCTACTAGAAGATAACGAAAATAAGATGAATGACCAATTAGGTAAATTATTAGCAGAAAAAGTTTTCGAAAAAATTCTTTGAAAAGAAAAAAGACGGTTGACGATGATTTTAAATAATGAAAATAATTGCCGTCGTATTAACCAGCCCATAAATCGGTTTAAATACCTTCGGAATTGCCGCGCAAATATTTCGACTGGGAGAACATTCATGGGCTTTAATAGCTTCGCAATAAATCTCGACACCGGTTATATGAGAATTAACGTTAATTCGTTCTCGGTCATGATCTATGTCGCTGCTGTCACGGAAAGTACGTACTGGTAAAAAAAAAAAAGAAAGTATTCAATGAATAATATAGTAAGCGTAGTCGGGGATATAAAATAAAAGAAAAGTTCACGTAAATCATGGAATTAATTTTGTGTATTCTTGCTTTTTCAAGTAAAAGGTTTACCGTAAGGCTTTCAGGTATTAAAGGAAGCCTCCCGTAAGTTCGCTTTCTCGGATAACAGTTTTGAGGTTACAACGGCTAATGAAAGTGCAAAGGGAAACGATCACCTGTAAATCATCGTGATTGCCAATCAACTGCTATCCTTAAGCTCGTCATTAATTACCATCTGATCCATTTGATTCTCTCAAAACGCTCTGACTAAAAAATCGGACACGTCGAATTACAGCTGTTTGTTTTACAGGCTCGTCATATCAATTCCTACGAGGATTCTGTCTGACCCTGTTTTACCGACTGTACCGACCGAGTGGGATTCGTCCAATCATACAACGTGAAGAATGAACATGACCGTCAGGAATGAACGTTCGGTGGTCCCTTGGCGATTTAATTCCTGCACGTTACGGATTTATCATGACAAACTGAGAAAGTAATACGGCAGTGTGCCGAGTGGAGTGGCTGCTGCGACGGATTTCAGTTAACCTATAAAAGCTTGTGACTGGAGATTAATGAGTGCGCGGAAGATCACAGGTGTTGGGTATTGCATAAAATCTGAGGAGTGAAAATGTCTGAGTAAAATATTGCATATCGTTTTCAATGAATTCACTGGCAAAAAGGCAGAGTGGTACTTTTCATTAGATAGACAATTGGCATAGAAATGGACTATGAATAAAGCACTAGCCATATTGTATAGGAACGTCATTGAAAATATTTTATTTCTTTTTGTTATTCGCTTACGTACAGGTATAATGGTATATATATTTAGATAGGTACGTAGAATATTGGTAAAATACTTCTTGACTAGACTTAACTAGATTGGTCCATCGAAGGAACGACTTTTGAAGGGAAGCTGTCATGTTGATAGGGATATTAGTACGCGAGTCAGATTTACGTTTGTTCATTATAATTAGTGGTAATTCATTTTAGCGAGAGAATTTTTGGAAATTTTATTTTGAAATTATTCGACGATTTCCTCGTATGGATAAATATTGGCCGATGAAGGTAAATGAGATATTTTGATCTTTTTTTTTTTTCGCTTGTTAAATTTCTTATTTCGCGGTTATAATTTTTCTTAGCACTGCTTCATCCGCATACGTCGAAACGGATGTGATGATAGGAGGACTCGTTGGAGTCTTTGATTTCCTGAAGCTTCCCAAGCCGCTGAGATATTTTGGCTTAATTAAAAATATAATTGTAGTTGGTCTCATGGGAATAGCCAATCCCTAGTCCTGCACGTGAAACGCTCTGATCGTGGATCGAAAACTCATTGATCCATGAGGAATTAATAAAATGAATCAGCAGCAGTGGTTTGATGGGACTAGGTGAATGGGACGAGATGAAGTCCCTCGATTAGCACGACGGTCCCTATGCTAGAGGGGACTTATTTTCTCTTATCGAGGTACCGAATTATACTATAACCAGCTCCCTCGACTGTTAAACCTTTCCTGGGAGCTTCTGCTTGGTCAGTTCCAGGAGAAGAGGATAGTGCAGATCTGGACAGTATTCGGGATTGTGATTCAGCAGCTCCAGGTGTCTGGACCAGACCACCGGGTCGTAACGCTCCCATTGTTTGGTAATGAAGCCACGTTTGATCGCAGCTTCTGTGAATTTCTGGAATGTCGTACCGCGTCGCGGCGCCATTATCAGGGCGACGCCGCCGTCCGCCAGCCATCCGTAGATCGTTTCCACCAGGTCCAGACGGGCATCGTCGAAGAAGAGACAATCAGCGCTCAGGATCACGTCGTAGAGTCCTTCCGTACGTCGCGATTCGTCGGCAGCGTCCGTGACCCACGTCTGAACTCGACAGTGTATATGAAAATCTCGTTAGAAAGTGTTGCCAACTTCGCGAGAGAAAAGAAACTGGCCTGGTGAAATTTTCAAAAAATTAATAACTCAAAATGACTTTTATCGTGAAGCTTTAAGACTCGATATCGTTGGGACAATATTAATCAGCGTATTGAAATTTTGGAAATTCTTGACAATTTAATACGTAAATTCATTCCAATCAACTCGAATTCCCATTCGCAAAGGGAATGTAATATAAATGAATCTTGTTTTTCATTATTGTCAAAATTATTCCACGCGAATATAAACGACCGGTATACGATAATCGTACGAATCCGAGTACAAGCGAAGAGAAGCAGAGCCTTATCGATTCCATCAAATCCACGAAATTGGTATTTAGGCTTTCCCGTACTTTCCCAATTGGTACGAGAGCGTGCATATCGAAATTCGAGGTAAATTCGAATTGGCGCGGAAATTAAAACAGCGCGCGTCACAAAGGATCGAGCGTAATTTCACGAACAACCGTAAAACGCGAATACAGCGTATTTCCCGAGTTACCGGAAGTCGCTTTAAAGAGAAACGGAAGCGTTCAAATTTACCTATTCAAATCAGTCCCAATAAGCAACCGAGAGCCCCGCTGCGTAAGTTAGTCACAAAAAAGTTCAAACATTTCCAAAAAGTTAAAAAAATAGCCTCAAAAATTCACCTGAACACGATTCCCATTGACACCAGCCTGTCTCAGCACCCTGGCCGCTCTCGCCCATTGAACTACGCCGCACTTAATAAAATCTGCCATATCGTTCCTGGCGATGATGCACCTGGCGTTGTCCACGCTGGTCACGTTACCATCGGTCAGGGTGACTCCACTGGGGGAACAATATTTAGCCGCGAAAACACCAGCCAAACAGCTCATACCGCCACCGAGTTCCAGTACCATTTTGTTCTTGCATATCCTGCGATTCTTCATCAGGTAATAAGCGAGACACTCTTCGGACGGCCAAACGCAGACGTTCCCAGTATTGTTGAACCCGATAAGTTCGTTAGCCGTAAAGTTCTTATTGATACGTCGTATCTCCGCACTGTAGATCTTCGAATCGACAACCGCCGAATATTCGTACCAAGAAGACTCGGGATCGGTAACGGCATTCTCAAGGATCACAGGGTTAACCAGACCAAAGGAAGTGAATCGTCTCATGGAAATTTCGTCTTCCGTTTCCGTAAACGGTTCCGGGGACCTGGTCAAGGCCCTGGCCAAAAGTCTCCATCTCCTCTGAGCCGTACTGTGACTCTCCTTATTATGACAGCCACCAGCACCCCCCTTCACCAGGACGTCCCCGGACATCGCGACGTCCCCGGAAGTCCACTTCAGGACAGGACGAAGACGTGCATGGAGAATCCCTGGGCACGACCATACATAGAGATCCTTATCCTCGTGCGCACTCTACTCGATTCCCATAAAGATATCTCATCACCGAAGGGGTAATAATATTTTTTGGATAATTTCTTTAATCGCGTCGAAACAATTTTTTGCCACTATAAACTCTACTTCAAAATCCTCTGTCGTTCCAGGTAGCCGAAATCTCTTGATCTCTTGGAGTCTTTATCACCGGGGACGAGGGGACGAATAATGGACGAAGCAACGAGACAGACTAAAAGCCAAGCAACTTCTAACTCGCGCCACGCGTGGCCGGTCCACGCGGCGGATCGGCGCAAGCGCTTTTGCCCGAGCCAATTCCCTTCTGCTGTAATATATAAGTTTCCTTCTGTCCTCTCTCTCTCTCTCTCTCTGTCTCTCTCTCTCTCTCTCTCTCTTTCTCCCACTCGTATTAAAACCCACCTAACCTATCTCTCTCGCGCTCACCCTCACTCCTGAGTATCCTCTGCCGACTATCCTCCCTGTACTCTTAGCCAACACTCCTGGCTCCTACCACCTTATTCTAGATTCCGTCACTTTTCTGCCACTGGCAATTAGTACGCTCTCGCGTTTCACGTGCAAAATAGAATTGGCAATGTTGTCACGTGATTATCGCTCGTAATAGGCCAGTATAATAGTCACTTTTTTCCTACCCTTTACGGACAATATACGTATACTATGCTGCGAATTTTATAGGTTAATCAAATTCAATGTTTTTATTATGATTTTGATACTCTTTTTTTTTTTTTAATATTCATTCTAGACATTTGATACGGATTTCTGTTTTCTTTTAGATCAAACCTGATTGGATGCTGCTTAATACCGTGATGCGGAACTGCAGAGATTGGCTGCTACTGAGTTCGATCGAGTGCGCCGTGAACGTTGCTGTTGGAATTTAACTATTGCGATATATATCGATGACGATGCGCAGAGCCATTACTGTAGATAAGTCAGTGTCTCGTAAGTATCTTATGGATGAAGAAAAGAAAATAATATTTTTCTGCATAATACAGTCCGAGCATCGAGATACTTTTACGTGTTTGTAGTATCGTCGTGTCGATCGCCAAGAGTAATTTATTAATTGTGGATCGAGTGCGATTGAGAATTTTTAGGTTAGTTTTCATAGCTAGCTAATCAGATGCGCTTTTCGATTCCATGTTAAACGCCGTCGCTCTAGCGTTCGAGTTAGGCTCGGCGAAGGTTTCTGTCGCGCGACGGAAACAGCAGCGACGCTGCTGCACCTATTTGTAACCATCTTGCATAATAAAGATGCTCCACAATAGACGCGGAAACACGGCCCAAATAATCCAATTGAAAATTAATTCGCCGTAACGAGAGGCTACGAAATTCAAGTGCAATCTACGTGCGTGTTTATATATATATATATATATATATATATGGGAAAACATTCGAAAATATAAATGACCGTACACATGTCTCCTCGTAGAAGCTCAAAGTCGCCATAGACTATTTTCAGGCGCATCCTCAAATCGCTATCTCGTAGAAGCCAGCGTCAAGTCATACATGCAACGTTACACCGGCGTACCGGTGCGACCGAAGGTTGGTTTACAAAGTGAATAATGCAAAAGCGAACGCGAGAATGTTTATTCGAATACAAGAAGAGTCGCGAAAATTTATTCAATGGGAGTTTTCATTGAAGTCCATAATCGGGAGGCAGCCAATCAAAAGTTTTCGATAACGCGGATCTCGTTCTTACGTCGCTGTGTAATATTTTTCTTCTTATTTCCCATCGTCTCCTCCTTCTTCTCTCAATACATTTATTTCGCTTCTCTCTCGCTGGGAAATATCAAAAAAATTCGTTCGTGACGAATCATCTGTTTTCAATGGGGACAATGATATTAATACAGCCGCAGCATCAAGGCGATATGATAAGTTCTTATTTGTTTATAAATTATTCATGTCCATTAAGGCGGAACACTGATATATGTGTATATTGAGTGACGTACGATTCAAATTGCGCGCCCTTTTTTCAAATTTATTCCGACGTTGCAGGTCGCCCTTGACGCTCGACCGCGTGACAGTCGATTTGAGGAAGAAATAAAGAAAACAGAAGGAAGACGAGAGAAACGCGCAAACGGCTGACTTGGCCGATCGCAGTGACTTACGCAATAGGCGTGTCTAGTCGAAAAGGCCGCGAGGTTGGGAACTACAATATCGCTCGTTGAAAACTGGCCGTCTGTCCGTTGGGCGCGAATGATAGCTCGAAGAAGCTTTTGTTTTCTCGATATATTCGCGGATTCTTTCGCAAACCGAGAAATAAATTTGTATGGAGGTGATTCGATGATTCATCTTAGATCTGGACTAGTGTATTTCATGGGACGAAACAGCTGAGCGTAAGGTCGACTGGGAACGATAATTATTTGAAAATATTAATCGAAACTTTTATTACTCGATCTTGGAAAATTAATTTATACGAAGATCGAGGAGCGATCGTTATCGGTTCCGTTTATGATATCCGTTTCGTATCCAGTCGATGGGTACCGAAATGTGAGAAGAGTGGTAATCGATAAAACCAAAGTGTCGTAAAGTGGTCTTTTCTCTTTGCAAAAGACAAATTTGCCAATCTCCTTTGTCCTCCGTTTTGCACGCGTCGAATTCACGATGCTACTAGTAGATTCAGTGGATAATGGGACGTCTAATTGACAAGGTGCCGTCTCGCCATTTAATTTAGCAAACAGGTATCTCTGGTTAGGTTAGGTTATCTGAGAATTTTTCACGAATTAAACAGAGAATTTCATTCGCCCCGTATCGACACTCGACACTGGATAAAAAGTCGATCCGAAGCGATTTAACGCCGAGTGATGTATGGATTAGGGATTTTAAAAAGAATTATATCATTAAAAACGGACACTCGCCTATGATGGAGAATGCTTTTAAAGATATGTATATGTATAGCGAAGGTGATAATGTAAAATTGACAGCATTGCGACTGGTCGAGTTTTCAATTTGCTGAGGCTTCTCCATTGTGAATATAAGTCGAGTATCCAGAGGGTCGTGTGGTCTACGTTGGTTCCTCTACGGTATTGCGGCGTTTCTGGCAAAGCGTCTCGACGCATTGCGTCTAGTCGGTCGAAACCGGCCAAACGAGCGACGCCTCGATCCGAGAAGAAACTCTTTTAGCATTTAGCTAATAGCCTCGATATATAAATGCATAAGTAGCGCCTAAGTTGAGAATAATATTGCTGGTCCGCCAAATGTCCCAGATTCTCTTGTTAAGGCGCGAGTTGTTACGGAATGCTGTTGTTGTGATGGGATGCGGCAATGCTGCTTCGATTTGAGTGCATTGAGTAATAATATTGTTATGGTTGTGTCGGAATTGCATTGCGCCGGGAGATAAAGGTACGTAAGATTGTACAATTGCGAAGTGACGCATTGTCCAATACTTCATTTCCCATTTGAAATTCTGACGGTTGGGTTGCTGCGGGAAAAACAAGGGACGAAGTTGATTCGCTTGGATCTGACACTATATGCTGGGTTATGGGCTATCATTTTTGTTTGTTCTGGTAGCTCCGTCACGGGCTTTTATTTTTCATCCGACTCGACGTTCATTCAAGTTCAATCACTAAGATTGAACTTGGTTAATTTTTGAGCGAACCGACCGGGATGTTCTCGTATGACGTAACATATTCTGACATCTGGCGGCGGGATTGAGAAACTCGAAATTGTCTTCGACACTAAACTCACGTTATTCCTTTCAAAGATAAATTCTTAGTAAGTATTTAGTGGATAAGTTTTTTGTCATTTATTTACTGAGAATGTTTCATCGATTCCATTGCCTTGATACACAACGCTAAATCATTCAGTGTACATAAGAGTCTCGTTGAAAAAGAATTTTTTTTCAATTTTCTTTTGTAAATATATTATGACTTCCAAGGGGGAACAAACTTTGCGTTCCCATGTGGATAGGGAGAAAGTATGTAACTTCTTGGATAAAAATCAATACCTTTTTTACCTTTATAAAGGATACATGCTTTGCAATTTAATATTTAAAAAGTCTGTAATAATAGATAGTGTAATGTACTTACATCTCACGAAGTGTTGGATTCCAGGTTGTACACTGGGTAATATATTTAGTGTTGATTCAAATATTAACAAATTTTTGGTTTAATTTCACTGACACAACATAACCTAAATGATAATATCGATTTGGAGTTAAAGCTTTGGTTAATTCACTGCTGTTGTTAAATAGCAAACGGAGTAGAGTGGAATACAGTCAAGATTAATATACGTCACCAACATTATTTAGGTAGCGTTCACAATGAATGAGATGTTATTAATATTCGCGAAACTTTGCAGCATGTAAAAACTGTTGGTGTCAACTCTTGTAGGGATCAGCTGATTGATCGACACTGCCGCCATCTGTGCGTTATAGTATGGAAGTGGGAATTTATACACTTTTAATACCCGACGAAATGGCTGTTACCGTTCAGCACGATGTTACGAATAGTGTTTAAAAGTGATTCCGGGCAGGCATATTGTCTCGATAAAAACGTATTCTGGTTTTTAATGAGACAGAATTCGTTCCATGATGCATTGGAATTAATTGGAAACGTCACTGGGGAATAAGGTTATACGGATCTGGTCGTATGCGGAATACCCCTTCCGTCGTTAATCGAATGGTAATGGAGCGTGAACAGTCCCGACGTGAAAAAGCTTTTGCTTCACGCTGATCATGTAGTAGAGTGTACATCGAAGTAGTACGATGCACAAAATAAAGTTCGAGCCTGAATACCGTCCTCTCGGGAAGGAGGAATCGTCGCGGTATCGTATTGTTCTTCCATTTTCAAAAGTCGCCTGGTTCACCGTCTCTTTGCCATTTGTTGCATTTCTTTTTTGCATCGGCTGGTCAATTCTGTTTAACTTTGAACATGCTACGTCCACACATTGTAAAGTAAGTCTTAGAGATTAGATAAGTATATCTTACGTCACTTGTTTCAGTCAATAATTAAGAATTTGTCATTGATTCGTTATTCATGTTGAACTATGTTGAGAATAAGTATGTTAGTGTTGATGCAACGACAGTATCCATTCCTTTTTAGGTATACAATTTCTTGCCATCGGTGTCCGCAGCCATTGGACACTATAGACCCCAGAAGGATGTTTGGAAAGCAGCTATAGCCTTGCAGGCAACAATCAGGGTCTTAGTACTTGTAATGTACTTTCAATATTACAAGGAAACTGTTCATAGCTTGGCACAGGGCTTAAGTAATATTGCTCTGATGCTTTACATAATAGAAAATACTTCGTTGGTTACTTTGAGTTTTTGGTCTTCGGATGAGAATTACGGTGTGTACAATGTTACAGGCGCAGCTCATTGTTCTATGTGCTAATTTCTTTATTTTCAGCGTTTCACAAATTATCCTTCATAACATTTTTAATAACCTCATTGGTACATATGGCGTTGACCTGTCTAATAATGAAACACTACAGAAATATCTCAAGAAATGCATTTGAAACTGATTCCCTGAAATTGAAATGGAGATTTTTATTTTTTAATATAGCATCGATACTGATGGCCTGCTATTTTTTCTATAGACACAACAAATATTGTGAACCCTTAGGTAAATGGACGACGCTATCTTCTTCATGAATGTTTTTCTTTTCTTTTCTTTATCTCAGAGTGTATCTTATAACCTGTAAAAAACATGAAATACTATTTCAGTGTACTCCATGTTCGCATTGTCAGAGTATATGGTGGTTATCAGCAATATGGGTTTTCACATAATTGCGGCATGGGACTTTGCTGGGAGAAGTCTACTAATATCAGGAAACGGATTTAGGATCGTTTAATAATCCTGACTGTGATTAGTACAATTTTCTTGGAAATAATGCTGCAATATGCATGTTTCCTTATAAATTTGTACTTGTGAACATTTGAAAAAGTTGGCCATATTACCTTTTAATGTAATAATTCAAGGATACATATGTACAATGTGACCTGTTTTAATTGCAGTGGTTAACTTTGAAACAAAGAATCATTAATCAAGAATATATATTATCGGGGTGCTAGATATATTTTGTATCATGAATTTAAGTTTCCAAAGAAATAAGTAAGCTGGAATGAAATAATACTACAGTAATATTTTAATTATGAGAATGACATGTTGTGGCATTTTATTTACTGTGAATCTTGTTAATATAATAAATTATATATAAATCAACGTTATACAACAATTCTAATACGGTATACAAATATATTATTTTTAAGCAAAATACATTAGTCGTTACCACGACATTAAAAAATACATATTTTTGTTATAAATCGCTCGCAGTTTTCTCATAAAATTATTAAACGAATAACGGCAATAACTAATACTCATACATGATCTTGTGAAGTCACGAAAGTTATTGGGCTTAAGATATTTACATGTGCACATAAAGGACGCGTGGCATCTATAAATAGTCGCGAGTAGATACTGCGTAAGGAGGGTTCTAACGCTGAGATTTACAAAATATTACAAATAAATACCAACTGTATTTACAGTAAACAAAGTAAATAGTTTTGTTTAAGATAAAATAATAAATTTGTGTATAGAGTACTAAAATATATCAAAGCGCAAGGCTTTACACTTTTGTTAATTCATCATGCGGTTATTTCATACTTATCGATGTCCATTTGTATAAACAAAAATATTCTTTCAGCACAGTAATGCGTACAATTTCTAGTGTGATCATTTCATTTTACATGTCCCGTACGAGACATAAAAAAGAATTTTAGAAAAATTGACCTCAGTCCAGTGTAATTAATATTATACGAATATGCTAAAACTTAAAATCTGTTTCAAGTTTATCAGATATATGTTTGGCTATCGCCATACTACTAGTTGCTGCCGGGGATGGAGCATTCCGACAATGAAGTACCCTTTTACCAATACTTCCTTCACCTCCATCAAACACAAAATCATCTACCAGGTTACCATCTTTATCCAATGCCTGTGCTCTGACACCCGCAGGACCCCTGAACAAAGGTTCAAGATATTCCTACCATTTTCTCAAACATAATATATAATTGCAGGTACAAAACTCATACCTTTTTAGATCCTTGACAGAGATTTCTGGCATAAATTTCTGAAGATCTCTTACAGCCAGAGGATAGAAAATAGATTTTAAAACTTCGTTACACCCCGGCACAATGTATTTAAAGCACAGTTTATACAGTCCTGGGAATTTAGCCATCTCTATACAATCCTTCAAGTTTATGTCAAACCAGCTGCAAGATTGTCAAGTATTTCTTTTAAAAATATCCTTCGCACCAATTACTTTAGTTTATCAAATTGACATAAATAAGAGTACCTGTAACCTTCTCTGGCAAATGCCAAAACAGCGTTAGGACCCAACCAAATATCACCGCTCACTCTTGGGGTGAAATGAACTCCCAGAAAAGGAAACCTGGCATCCGGAACTGGATAAATGTTCGTGACGCATATTGATTTCTTACTGTCACTCAATAAGAGATATTCCCCACGGAACGGTACTATTCGTGGATTTAAATCGCAGCCAGTCATCACGGCCAACCGATCGGAATGCAAGCCTCCGCAAGTCAGTACGTATTTCGCTAAGATACACTGCAATACATAATACAGTAGACAATTTGAACGAACTATCAAGAAGAGAGAATCATTGAACCCCCAATAATTTAACAGGTACTCACTTTATTTTTAGATTGAACTGATATCGGTACTAATTCGTCCTTCCCTTTAGATTCGGCCAATTCCGAAAATCCAGTTACTTCAAAATTTAAATGAATCTCTCCACCCATTTTTTCAAATTCTTCAGCAAAATGTTTGCAGACCAGACCCCAGTCGACGATACCTGTCCAAGGTGACCATATTGCCTTTTGTCCCTATTAAAAAAATACCCATTCACTTATAACAAATATTTCACAGAGGCTATAACTTTACCTGACAATTAGGTTGATAATTTCCTATACAATCTCTCTCGACCAGCTCGAGATCCGGTACATTATTCTTTAATCCACGTTGATATAAGTCGTCTATCCTCTTAGCTTCATTATCATTTGTCGCTACAATCAGCTTTCCAATTTTCTTGTGGGGTATATCTTTTTTGCAGAAATAATCGTAAGATAGTTTCAGCCCCTCTACGCACAGCTTAGCCTGTAATAATACAGGGAATTAAATTAAGTGACTCCCATTATCAGTCTGCCAATAGCCTTTGAGTATTATACGCTATCAGCACTGCTAATTATATTAATATATTATATTTGATCGAGGGCTGTTTCAAAATCCTCACCTTCATACTCCCAGGAGTGTAATAAATGCCAGCGTGCACGACACCGCTATTGTGTCCAGTTTGATGCATCGCTACGGCCTTTTCTTTCTCCACAATCGCTATCTTTAAAGACGGATGCCTGCTGAGCATTTCTCTTGCCGTGGCGCATCCCACGATACCACCGCCGACGACCACCAGGTCATAGGTGCCACAGGGATCGGTACTGAGGATAACGAAATATTTTAAATCTAGGATAGCCCAGAGTTTTTGAAAAATCTAAAATCGATTAACGGGGAACAAATAATCCAGTGGCAACATAGTGCACAAGATATTCGATTGGGATACGAATATACTTGTTTCATTGATAATTTTTTTCTCCTTTGATTCGTAGTGAAAAATGCAAGCCAACAGAAATGAATATGACTACGGAAACAGGACGTGATCAGAGGACGAAAGGATATTGCAGTTACGTGCAGTGAATGAATTTTTTTTTAATATAAAGAATAGCCAACATCAAAAGTACGAACCTAGAGGTGGAACCATTGCGACATAAATTTCCAAGTCGCTGAAGCGAACTTCTGCTCGCCAACGTTTTCATCAGACTGGCCGACATGACGATATCTGGTATTGTTTACTGTAAATTTTTTATGGAAATTTCGTGATCCGTGTATTCGTGCACGCAGCCGTTTGAGCGCCTTGACACTGTGAATTTTTCTATCCCGTAATTACCGATTAACAGGAGGCTAACGCGACATTCAGAGTTTCATCGTTGATTTAGCCTTAAAATAATACCAATGACAATTCCATGTTTCTTGGCTTACGGCTGAATTCAAGTCTAGTTTTTCATTCGCTTAGATTCAGATACGATTAGGAAATATAACGCTGACGATTTATATAAAGTGTTTCGACGTTTCACGTATTGTACTCTCAGTCGTTATACATTTCACTAACGTTTATCCGTAAGCTTTAATACTAAGACTGCTAGAGAAATGGAAGAAGGGCTACTAAGTTCAAAGTCTAGCACTAAATTGATGGCCAGTACAGTATTATGATACAGCACTGGCATACATTAACAATACTATTTATATAATGAGACACGAGAAAACATGTTGGTTTTATACGTGGGATTGATTAGGTTTTACTTCGATAAAATTTATCTCGCGTTTATAAGACTCGTAACATCGGAATTTACAAGACGTACGCGAAACACAATTTTTTTTAGACATTTTAATTAAAAATATGAATACCGTTACGTATAAAAAAAGGATAAAAATAATAACTAAAATCTCTTAAAAATAATAACTACAATTATAATTCAATCGGATCTCCGTCCGTTTCGATTTATTTAAATCAGAGCTTTAAAGCAGGGACTAAAAATCTTTTTTTATAATTACCTAAGAAAAAAAAAGGGTTATCCTTTGCAATGCACAGTGCAGTGTATTAATACTGATAGAACGAGAGCTTAATGATTTGAAAAGAATAAAATGTTATGTAACTTTTACATACGTGTAATAAACGCATATTAAGATTCCATGAGATAGAACGCATGATACTTGTATACATGCATGTATATATAGGTATATAGAGGTATCAAGCATACATCGGTATCTTCGGTATAACCTTCATTCGTAGATTTCGTCACTGGCAAATCAAATGAACTGTATTATCAGCAAGTATAAATGTATTTGGTTCCTGGTACGGAACCTCGTCGATGATTCACGTTGAGGAAGCCAAGGCTGATTCCCCGTCAAGGATAATTTTAAACTGATGTATTATCGCGCTGCGAACAGCTGATCACTTGCGGTTACAACGAGATACATCACGAGTAATAAAACGCGCACGACTGCTCTTACCTCTCGCTAAGGGAACAAAGTAGAGCGATTGATTTTCAAAAGCTACGAATTTTGATCATTGCTTTAGCTCCACCCACGTTGTCACCTCCTATGGTAAAGCAGATTATGCTTCAGGGCAATCAAAGAGCGCCGCGTGCGGTAACTGTTGGTACTACGCGATCGACGTAGGAATCGGCCGGTAAGAAAGTTATTGATTAATGGTGATTTAGTTACAGAAGCACGTTGAAAAATAATTCCTAAAGATATTAATTAGGGAATATTCTTGACCGTTTATTGATTATGGAATATTCTTTCTAATCGATCGTACCTTTTGCTTTCACAGGCTTTGTGTAGGGACGCTCATCCGTACTCTCGCTTCTGAGCTAGATTACGTACTAACAAAGATCCAGGGTAACGTTTCCAGGTTACCTCCTTGCAAAGGAACACAATTACGAGACAATGATCCCTCGATAATTCCCGTAGAGCGCACTAAGCGCAGAGCTTAGTGGTTCCTAGCTGTTTTATGGAAGTCAGGAAGGGCGACTAATCCCCAAGTGTTTCCCATGTTGGTCAGTCCTGCTTCTGACAGTTTGATTAAACGAGATCGTTCGAGCCTGCAGGAATGAGGATCATCGGCGGGACCGGCTGCACTACGATTCCTATGCTAGAACGCACCTGGTCCAGGTCTCACTACAGCCCCAGTGGAAATGATCTTCCAGTAGGAGTTTTCTTCCTTCCTCTCTCGAGGATCGTTATTCTTCTCGCTTCTTCTTTGTGTTCATTATATTCTCTGTCTCTGTTTCTCTCTCCTTTTCTCTACCCTACGGCACCTATTCTATCCTCTTTCATGATCTATCCATCTTCTTTCAGATGCGGTACCCTACCTTGGCAGAGTGCATCCTCCAAGAGAGAAAAAAAAAGACAGGCTCGTCTCTCCGGGAATAAATTCCCCACAGCATCGAAATCACTGGATAAAATCGTATAGGAGATCTGTCGCGCCGTAGTTCCTGAATCACTGTGATCCGACCCCGACCTCCATAAATTCAAGCAATGGCCACCATGGCGAATCGTCAATGGGTGATTTGCTAGTAATCGTATACGGGAACAGGAGTCTCATACTTTATATATACGATTTATGCCAATCCGATGGGGCTCTGGTTTAGGAGGAGGAACGTGAAAGGACTTACCTCTCCATTGGGGACCTAACGCCCATTCGAGATTACTATTATACGGCCCTGGGACGTGGTGCGTGGCCAAGTTGCGCCGCGGTTCTTTGACTCGTTGAGAGTCAGTCAACTCGGTGACGGCTTCCATGTAGCGTCGCATTCAGAGTTCGCGTCCGGGTTTGCCTGATCGCACGCGGGCATATTAAGCGTTCCTGTAACTCTGTTTAAAAGATACTGCCACTGTTATCTCGTACAATTTTTCGAAACAACGCGGCGATCGTTTCTTTTTCTATTTTCAAACTTTACACGAGTTTTTTAGTCGACCCTTATACCCGCGCCAAGTATTCGATCTTAAGGATTTCGGTCTACGATGATGCACATTATAATTGACAGGTGATATTGGAAGAGGACCTAGAAGTCTTATAAGATTTTCAAGTGTCGAGTGTGATAAAACTATAAATCTAAAAACTGTGTCGACATAACAAGATAAAAGTGCATGAAACAAATGTTGATTAAATTCGCGAAGATCTTGATGTAAATTAAGCGAAGCACAGGACGAAGGTCCTGGGCATACCACAAGCCGGTCCTATGTAAAAAGATCTAGAGATCCAGATCGTTCGAGTTTACGAACCGTGATCTGAACCGTAGAAAGGAGGAGATACAAGGTCCTTGGAGACTGGAAGGAGTTATATGAGCAATGGGAAGCTATCTTATGAAACAATAATTCGCCATACCGATCGTTTACGGTAGTTCTTGAGGAAGGTACTGGAACAGTTCTATTGAAAGGGAAAGACTGATAACAGAACACTCCTAAGTGATTCGTAGTAAATAAAAGTTTTTCTCCGAGTCTTTATGATGGAGGACGAGCTAAGGTGTCCCTCGTGTAAGGAATTATTTACGGATCCAGTTTTATTGCCGTGCTGGCATGCATTGTGTCTTTCGTGTGCCGTGAACTTGCAAGCACCGCCCGATTCACCACCAGAATCAACGACGGATTCCTCAAACGCACCAGGTTCTGACCAGGAAGCCGACAAGCTGTCTATACTGTCCGAAACGGATTCCGGAGTTGTCTGCAGCAGCACGTCTACCAGTTCTCGGCCAGGAAGTTACGTGGGTACTCCAGGAAATGGTGGCTTTCCACCCTCTGGTGGTACCTTGTGCCTGTCCTGTCCCGTGTGCCAGAAGAACGTCTACTTCGACGAGGGTGGCGCACATAACTTACCCAAGTACAGGGCGATGCAACGCATCGTCGAGAAGTACCAGGACGCCAGGAACATACGTTCCCAGTGTCAGATGTGCGAAGGGGAACCTAGGGAAGCTACAGTGGCGTGCGAGCAATGTGAGGTAAGCTTTAAATATTTACATTATTTGCTTCCCTTTGTCATACTTATTCTCCTCTTCATTTACCTCGTTCACGCAGGAATGACCAGCTCTTTTGTTTCCTAGGATTTTTCTCTTTTGATTTCGCTTGGATAAGTGTCTGGGTCTCTTAGGGACCAGGACGAAGTTGTTTTCTGTCTTATTTACTTAAGATTCCCTGGTTGTTTTGACTATCTTTCCTCGAACCTGAATCCTGTTCAGCTATAGTAAAACTACGTGGCACGAATTGATAGTAATTCTTGAAGTTTTCATTTACACTGTGATCGATAAGTAAAATTCCTTATTTTCAATAATGCTTCGCACGACTTTTTGACACCATAATGTATTTCTCAGATAACAAAGTCATTGTTGAGACTGCGACGCGTAATTCGTCTCACGTTTCCCCCAACACCTTGAAGTATGCATATTATTTTTTCTCATCTCAGAGACAGTAGATTAATATCAGATCTGTTACGTCACGAAGACAAAGAACGCGGGGGACAGTATAAAGGAGGAGAAGAAAAAAAAAAAATAGAGAAAATGTCATTTATCGTGGAATCAGCTTACGGCTTTTAGGCGTGATAAAAATTGCCATCGTTACGCGGGAGCGTCGCGGTGCCTGCGTCGCCAAGAGAAATAAACTCCCGTGGATATCGTTCACGTCAAGGAGTCGTAAGAGCCCAAAACTTTCTCGGAATTACTGCTAAGCCTAATCGATTTATCAGATAAGGACTTACGCGTTACGATATTTCTAAGGCGCGTCTGCTTGGAACTTTCTTCGAATGATAACAGTGAGTCAATCAGTTCGGATACACCGTTACATGGGCCGATGCTGTTTTGATGATAACCTGAAAAATATAATAAATTCCATCGCAATCGACTCTGTCGGTTTCGTTACTCTTCTCGTAGTCGTTCTGCGTTAATGGCGAAAGCCGATGCAGTGCAAATGACCATAAACTACGTTACGGACTGCCGTGTATATGTCTAAGGTAACTCGTTTCCCGTAATCGATATGAGAAAGGGCAGCGTCGTATCGTATAACGAGGGCGCCGTAGAACAGGGCGTTTATCCAAGTTTATCCAAGGACAGGAGACAGAGGGGGAGCGTATATTGTATTCGAAACAATAGTACGTATAACGTCGGCCTAATTTAGTTTCGCTATATCGCGTAAACAATGTTTCACCGTGTACCAAGCGACACTCGGCCACCTACCGGCAGACGGAAGAAACTGAAAGTAGAAAAACGTCACTCCGTACGAAACCCCGTGCTTCGGTTTCCCACCTAAATACGTGTATCTTTTGAGGTTATAAATCATCCGAATCTAAGTGATTAAGGCAGGACTGTCAACGTAAAGGTATTTCGACACGAAATGCTAGTTCTGTTATTCCGTTTAACCGATTCGTGGCCCTTTTATCGCTCAATCATTTTTTATTCGATTCGACGCGAATCTTTCACGATGAAAGGAAACGTCACCGTTGTCACTTCATTGTCGTGCAGGGACAACGAGAAGCGATTGGGTTCTCTCAATGCCGTTTCAAATTCGACGAGGGCCGAGAGTAATTAGGTTTACGAGGGCTCCGGTATTGTCTAACGTACAATGGACGCTTCTAGAATAAACAGTCCACGCGCGATTGTGCATCGTGTATCGAGCAAGTGCCTCCTCGGTTATCTTTTTCATTTTTCTCACTGATCTGACCACGGTCAGCCATATTGTTTTTCCTGTCAGTTGCATTACTTGTTTTTTTTTTTTCAATATCTCAACGCACCGTCAACATTCCCCGTCCTTTGATTTTCAGGTTCTCTACTGCGACTCCTGCAGGGAATCCTGTCATCCCAAGAGGGGCCCACTGGCTGCGCACAATCTGGGCCCGCCAAGAGGCAGCTGGCAGTCGAACAACGTTAAGGGCCCGCGAGGACTGGGACACGACGGTATACCGCATTGCTCCGATCACAATGGCGAATCTGTCAGCCTCTATTGCGCCCTGTGCAAATCCGCCACGTGTTCCTTGTGTCTGCGCGACCGGCACGCCGCACATCCTCACGACGTTTTACCACTGGCAGCAGCTTGCAAGGCCCAGAAGGTAAGTCCCAGCTTACATTATTATTAGACTTTTATCCATGTAAATTGTACAGGCAATGTCCACGGGAGAGACCCTTTTTTATACACATTTTTCTTTACTCAATTCCCATAAAGTTCAGCGGCCAACGGCGTTACGAAGAGGGATGAATTTTTCATAAAAATTGCTCGATCCGATTTGTATGTTTTATTCAAAAAAAAAAAAATTTTCTACGCTGTGCCTGCCCATCCATAGGGTCGCTCGAGTTTCCTAAGGGCGGTACTCGCAATATGCGCTCGAGCGACAGCTGGCTCCGATATTGTGTGTCATATGTGGGTGTGTACCCATCCTAGAGTCACTTTTCGTTTAACTCGCCACCTGGCCCACTGGCTGACATATGGAGTTTCACGTTAAGGGAATCACTTCCTCGCGTTAGACCTGACAAATGGTCACGAAATGGTATCACGTTCTCCAGTCGGTCCTTTCTAGCTCTCCTCAGCCCTTTGACCCGGCTATCACGTGACTGATCGTCAAATCGTGCACTTTAAAACTTTTTAACGAGTAACCCTGGACCACCGTTCCATATCGTTATTAAATTTGGACTTTTTTTTTTCCCCCTTCAAAGTCCACCCGACAAGCTAAAGATTGCTTGCTCTTATCAGAAATTAATTTTTATTTACGTAATTTTCGTATGGACCATTTTTATTTTTTTTGGGGGGGGGGGGGGGACGAAAAAAATTGTCAAAATACAAACGAACGGCTCATTTCGCGTCGCGGCAGTTCAAATGACAATTGGACGAATACGTGTTAATCCAAATTACCATACGCGGTCCATATGTGATAATTATTCGTAAGGGAGATTTTTGCTTGTTCGACCTTTCACCTTGCGACTTAATCTCCGTGTAAGCTCCACGCGTTATCTCTATACCATAAATTCACCCGGTTGAGACTGCCGGTGTAATTTTTCAGTTTGAACTGAAGTTTCGTGAAACGCGTAAAAATCACTGATAACAGGGAGGCGGGAGGGGGTAAAAAATTTTTTTAAACAAATTTTCATTAAATTCTATATTCACTAGTTTTTAAAAAGACAATCAAAATTCGTCTCATCTTCATAGGTACGGTTCATCTCGTGGCTCGTGTCCACGGTTAACGATTCTGTTATCGCTCCTGACAAATGACGGAATAATTGTTCACGGGGAAGTGGTAGCAGCGACTCTCTCGAAATTTCCCATCTTCCCTTTACTTGCTAACTGGCTATGTTTAATTCGGCAATTAGTCATGAAGGATACCTGGAGGAAACATTAGTTACAGGACGTGAAATCTGCTCGTTAGCCGTTTATCCGTAGTTACGTAATAGTCTTCGGAGTACCTATAGTTTCGAATGAAGAGGACGGGGGGATATTTCCCCTCACGCCCAAAACTTCAGCTCCTCAGAGTTGCGTGCGATAGGGTAATCGTCCGTAAAAGGACTATTGGAGGACATAATCATAACAATCATCCAAGAAACTGTGTACACGTAATACCGAGCTTCAATCTGGGCTCGATCGTTGGTCCAGAACATATAAAAATGAGACCTACGGTGGACCGGGACGAAAGATAAGAAGAAAAAAAAATTAACAGCATCACCGATAAGGTTTAACTTTATAATCAGCGACACCGAACCGCTCTGCCATGTTAATTAGGGTCGAGGGTAAAGAAAAAAAAAGAAAATCTCTCCTCCATCTCTGAGATTCGCCAATTAGTCGCGAGAAGAACAACAGGGGCATCTCGGTCCGCCGAAGACTCGCAATTATCGTCTTTTCTTTCTTTAGTCTCGTTACTCGATTACGTTTCTTAATTATTTACAACAATACCGCGAGTACCTTCCACGACGCTTTATCAATCTTTGGAAATTACTTGCTCTTCCTCACGCGAAATTCCATCCTTCGCGCGCATTCTCACTCGGCTGATTCGATCAGCCAAGTTTTCCCTTTCGAGGCACCCTGCCCGCCCCTGTCACTCCCCGAGCCCAATGAAAATTACTCACCCTGCGCGTACACTCGTCGACAAAAGTCGATTCGCTAATTCGTAGAGCCGTCGAGGCGGCCGTGATCCTTTTGCGACGGCAGGAGCTCATTTGTACTTTTCAAGAAGGCTCTTCTTAGGAATAAAAATGAAAAAAAAAAGAAAGGCTACGAAGTTTCGAGGCATGAATCTTTTACGATGGACCCATCCTCTCCCTCCCCCCCCCTCCCTCCTGCCCCTCCCACTCTCGTCGTCCCCCCCTCCCCGACGTAATTGAATACCGCGAAATCCCGATAATCCACACAACAATGCATCGCGTAGCAAACTCGATTCGATGATTGGACGTATAATTAGCTGACGGTATCGAGGTTTCGACCTAATTTAACCTCTGACCCTGACCTGACCCCCCAGGACCTCGGCGAACAATCGAACAGAGTCAGGCGTCGAGCTGTAAATAATTTTACAACGTCATTTCAGTCCCGTTTTATCTCTCACCCTTAACGTCCGCGTTCCACTCATCCTTCTCTCTCTCTCTCTCTCTCTCCCCCCTCGCCCTTCTCTCACTCTGTCCATCCATTATCAGGATGTGATAACGCCCTCCGTTATCAGCGGCACGCATACGGGCCCCGTACCTTGCGTAACGCGTAAACATACTTTTACCATGTTGTATCGAGTACTCACAGTCGTGGATTTACGTCCGCCAATCGTCGCTCCGGTCGAACGGTCGTTGCCGTGTGAAACGGGCTTTAACTTTAGTTTCCAAGGATATTCGCTTATTCAGTATCCTTGCACGTGTGTGTGTATATATATATATATATATATATATATATATATATATACACCTTATTGCCAGATGTTGCATAGAATCCTATACGATACCGTGCGCTAAGCTGTAATCTCTGCAGAAACCCATTACGTTTGTATTTCTGCAATTATCCATTGCTTATGCATTAGTCCAGGCACCGTTGCCCGTCTCGAAGAACCACGAGATACGGTCCTTTGGCTTCCTGGCTGTATAACCCAGCATCCTTTAACAGATACCACGTATCTATTGTCTGGAGACGATAATAGTATATATATATATATCGGTACGGTGTCACGTAATAAGTATAGCAGCAGGTATACATATATATGTACGGCTTAGGATAGGCGTTGACGTATACCTGCATAAAAAGTGAGACGACCCGAACGTAGCCGAGTATCGAGAATTTATCGGTCATCCGTCACGCGGGAAATTCAAAAGGTTCGGAATAGTCGGGATCAAAAATTTTCTTTCCCTTCCGTTCCCTCTTTGATGGATCGTGAGAGATTGTAAGACGGACTTGAGCTCTTGGACTCTGTATACAGTATATGTATACACATTGGCGTGTGGTTATGCTCGATTGCCAGTCTAGCGTAGCGTGGCGCGTGGTATCGTTGCAAAGCAGCCATAACAGAGACCGGCTAAGAACCTCGTGGTCCTCTGCCATTAGTTCTTATGTATCCTTGCTTTCTTTTTTTTATATGTATATATGTACGGCTATGGGTTTATATACAGATACCAGACTGTATACACTGATGGGGTCGGTAATACCCTACCGTAGAGACGAAGAAGGAGATAAGGCGAAAGAACTATACCTAGTATTACTTTGAAGTGTATATATATATATATATATATATATGCGTGTGTATGGTGTTTGTGCACAGAGCGAGAGAATGAGATGAAAGCGATGCTACGGCAGATGTTGCCATCTCTCTCTCTCTCTCTCTCTCTCTCACACACACAAACTCTGTCGTTCCTTTATTCTTGCAGAATGTTCTAGCAGCTTCTAGAACCACACTCCATTTCTCTTCTCTTCTCAGGGACTCCTTTTTTTTCCACGTGTCTTTTCACCGTGCGTCCTCCTTCTCTCTCTCTCTCTCTCTCTCTCTCTCTCTCTCTCTCTCTCTCTCTCTCTCTCTCTCTCTCTCTCTCTCTCTCTCTCATTCGCTATCTCTACTCGCTCCTTCGCCATTTCCTTCTGCACGGAACACGAAGAACGTTAGTTCAACCAGCCGCCGCTTACGGCAGCGTGGCTATTAACGGTGGGTTATCCTTCTCTCGGCTTGAGCGTTCAATGACGAATAATAGGGATATCGAATATCGTCGAATTCTGTTGGCCGTGCACGGGAGGCTCGGGTTTCGGAGACGTTTCGGTTGACGGCGCTAAGCAGAGGGCTGATATGACAAAATTTTGACAACGTCTCGCGCTTAGGCATGCGTACGTAATACGTGGTATTTGTCGATTTTTGCATATGGCGAATATTTTTCCTTTTTTTTTATTGTTTGATTTTTCTCCCCCCCTTCCTTCCCCCCCAAGACGGTTTCGCTACTATTCGTTAACTCGGCTCTTCTTAACGGGCTTGCGAATCCTCGCGAGGCTCGTAGCGGCCGTTTCTTTTAATTCAATGGCCACCAGGAGCCCAGACGATCTCGGCTCCGCGACGGCAACTGGGAAACTGGAAGGAATCGTCGACGTTTTCATGGCAATGGCCAGGGGGAGGGGGAGGGGGGGAGGGGATTATGGCCACTCGTAAATGAACGGGAAAGTCTTAGGTTCTTGACGGCGAATGACGTGGAGTTGCGCAACCTTCACAGAATAATGTCTATGCTACTTGAGTTGTATTTTTTAATTCTTTCTCTCTCGGTATTTTTTGTCTGTCGCTTCTTTGTTCTCTGCGTCTACATTTTCTGGTTGCTTCGTACTTTCTCTCTCTGCACGTATGGGGTTATCGCGCTCCTTTTTTAGCTTCGTATTCACGCAGCGTCTGTCGCTCTCGATGGAAACGGCCGCGGGCGAAAACGGTAATGCGTATAGTGGTACGTAAACGGACGGGCACGAGGATAACGGACTTGCAGCTGAATTTAAACCGCGTTGCGAAGCTTTGGGGGAGACGCGACTTCTTTTTTTTTTTTGGAAATAAGGAGTTTCCATGGTTGCAAATATTTTTTTAAACCTTTTTTTCATCCCCTCGTTCATTATCTCCCGTTCACGGAGAGGAGCGCGAGTGCCGTCGGCGACGGACTTTTTTTTTTTTTAACGAATTTACGTACAACGGTCATAGACGGTTATCGCGTAATAACGCGGGATTTATCGGGTGGCGTGTAAATTTTTTGTATTTTAATTTAAATTCAACTTTTTCTTTTCTTACAACGGTTATATTCCTTCGCGGTGACGATTTCACGTAGGATGGCCTTTGAGATTATGTAAATCGTCTTTCGAGCTACGGCGACAATGACGGGACGTCGTTGAGGATTTTTCTGCTGCCACGACGTCGCTCGGTCTGGGATCACGTAATCATCGGACGGACAACGTCAAGTTCGCTCGAGTAGAAATTTTTTCGCTGAAACGAATCGCGCATAAACTCGAAATTTGTGTACCAATGGAAACGGGCCCCAAGGTCCACTCGATATTCGAACTGTGCGAAAGAGGCCTAACGGGTGTCCCGGACGAAACGGGCTTGAGGTGGAATGACTTAATAACGCGAAATGGCCCAATAAACCCGAGGAAACGGCCCACGATAAATTCAATGACTCGTTTTGCATCGATCAGGTCGCCTCGGGAGGCTGGCGAATTAATTGCGCCATTTCCGCTTTCCGGTAACGTCTCCATTTAGGTCTCTGGATCGCTGTTGCGCCATAGACTGTGCAGCATCGAGACTCGGCGAGACGCTCGAGGCGCCTGAAGTTATCGGGAACCCCCGAAGAATCGCGCGTGGATCGAGGTCAGGCTTGACGATCGAGGGGAAAAATAAAAAGTGGATTATGGATTTAATGCTAGAAACGAAGGGAAAAAGAAATTCATGGGAAAATTCTTATTCGATAAGTCGCGTGCTCTTCTGTCGCGGCATAATATTATTGCCAGATGCATTAATTGCGCTTTTAAGGATCGAACGTGTCGCGGGTACCGAGCGCAATTCGGCGCAACGACGCATCGTACTAGTGCGGGCGACTGTTCCATTTCATTATTGAAATTTGATCGTTCGCCAGTCGATCAGGCTTATCCGTCTTTTGACGCCAGTAGGATTCTATATATATGCACGAGGGGTGGTTAATTTATGTAGATAATAAATTGCTATATATTCACCCTTAGCCAGTGCCGGAATCAACCCTTATCGGAAACGCTTAACGGCCGACGGAAAGTAGACTGGCGGTCCAGTGGCTGAGGGCGAGACGACTTTCGATAAATCCTCTGTAAAATATTACGATTGACTCTGAGCTTAATTCAAGGGTAAATTAGCGGTTCGGGGGGAGGACAGGGGGGAAATGGCCATCTCCCCCTATCGGGCATCCCTTACGACAGTCATTCCAATTCCATTAGACACCTTAGCGGAGTTTTTTTTTTTATTCCCGTTCATTTTACACGCTTGCCGATTACCCACCTGCTACTGCTAATTACCCTCGTCCTTTTTCTAATTACCCTCGTGTCTTTGCGCCGTCAACGTGCTACCAAGAAATCACGTAGGCGACCAGTGTGGAAAAATCGTAAGAATTCTCGAAAGCAGCGCTCGAGTGACGTCAGTCGAGAAGCGTCAGGCGGTATGACGTAAACAAGGCCGGCACTCCACTTGATATACAAAATACAGTACTTACGGGTACTTCTGTTTTACCTATACACGACGCGGCCAAAGTTCCTTTCTGCATACGATTAGGAAGCATCGGAACGTGCCGCAAGCTGATTTCGCCATAAGGTGGTACGATTCGTTGCCCAGATTCGACTAGCTCGGTCCACGTGTCTCCTTTGACAGTTACGAGAACAGCGTGGTCCCTGGCGGTGACGCACGTGGCAATGTTTACGTCTTTTGGGAAGAAGGTATGTGCGTGGTGCTCTGCGCATAGTATAGTTGATTTTAGTATACACCTCCGCGTTACGTTGTGAAGAACCACGTGTTACTTTCCGAGGATTGCGTTGCTTGCCAACTGTGAAAAAAAAAAAGATTGAACCTACTATGAGCACCTACATAAATTATTCGGTACTCGTAGCGTAATTACCTTAGGTGAATTTACTCTTCGTCGCCATCCTTAATCGCGCTTTCGAATTTATGCTGTTTGCGGCATTCGTCTTAGTTAACTATTTAATTGCCTGCATTTGGAGACTCCCTCTATCTCTCTCTCTCTCTCTCTCTATCTCTCTCTCTCTCTCTCTTTGGTATCGCGAGCACGAGCTATTCGCACCAATTTGAATTATTCCCGAGCCTCCCGCCAATTACGCGAAACGTATAATAATGGCGTAGGGGTACTATATGCAAATGTTATGTACAAGCGTACGTAACGGTGTAACTGGTAAGTCTCTGCCGATAGTACTAGATGTACCAACCTAACCTATAAATATATAGACGCAGGTGGAAATGGATGTATGTCGGTATATATGTACCATATATGTACGTTTAGAGAGAGTGTACGTTACCTCTGAGATTCGCATCTGAAATTCTTAATCCTCTTACGATAGAGGGCGAATCCAAGAGGAGCAACTAGAAGGGCCTAGTGGCTCAAGAGAGATAGAGATAGAGAGAGAGAGAGAGAGAGAGAGAGAGAGGAGGTAGAAAGGTCGTAGCTTTTGTTGAAAATCTTCTTGAGCTTTCGTCGCTCTCCTCGTCGTACCGAAACGCTGGCTTAAGGTCTCCTGGGGTTACGCGCTTAATACTTAATGTCCCTTTGGGGATCCCAGGAAGACTTCTACTTGGTGTAAACTACAATACGAGATGTTTGTTCGTTTGCACTTTCCGTGTAAATTTTATGACGCAACACCCACCTAACAATGTTAGCTGGACGGAACAGTCAGCGTAGCGGGACTTAGTAATCGACGCCATTTTCAAAAGTAAATCCGAGAATTTCGTATAAAACATGACGTGAGACTGGAAAAGCATCTGTAGAATTTGGATTGATGGTGATTGAAAAGAATTTTTACCCGTTACGTCACTCGGGAAAGCCGTAGGCTTGACGCGGACAATGGTGCTACGAGTCTCGACAAAGTTTGCGCCGCGAGTCGACGTAAAAATTTAATTGTCCTCGGTTTGTCGTAATAAATCGCTGTCGACGGGCGTCTCTGTTAAATCATTCCGAATCGCGAGGAAAGTGCGTTGGTACGCGATCGAATGATTCTCGAGGACACCTTTAGCTTACGGAAAAGCCTTGCGGAAGCGAGTTCACGAAGTTTTCACGAGCATCGACGGAGATTACCGAAGTGCTGCCGCCTAGCGTTAGCACATCGTATTATTTACTTTACCGCGCTCAGAGCTCTCCGTGACACGAGAGGCCCAATCTTTTCGTAGCCTCTTTTCTCTTGCTTTCGTTCTCGCTCGTTCTGTCGCTTCGTCTGCCACTTTGGCTCTCTCGTCTGTCTTCTTTCGTCGCGTTCAATTCAATCTGACGGCCAAAAGTTTTAAAGCGAATTAAACGAACGTTCACGGCACACTTCCTAACTCCACGGTAAATTCGGATTCAACGGTCTTGTCTTGCGTTAATAAAGAGGATCCGCGTCGACGCGTAATCCAAAAACATCGACTCGTCTGCTTTTCCATGTCTCTGCCCGTGGTATTTACTAATCCTGTACTACGAGGATACCTCACAGAAACACCTCTCATTGGACGTTACTTGAAAGCCGTGGGAATTATCGAGCCGGGGCACGTGTCGTCGGTCGGTTAAGTATTCTTCGAGCTGTAAAAATGAAAGAAGAAAAAGGTTACGGGAAAAGTAAGTGTCTGGAAACCCAATATTTCAGGGGTAACCTAACGCTGCAGCTCCTTTCAACAGGTCAACCGTATAATGGTACGCCACTTTGGAAAATAATAATTTCACTCTCGGTAGCGGCCGCAAGTCGGCCGAAAAGGGACGCGTGTTCCGAATTCATACGGAATGAAGGTATCAACGGCTGCTTTAATTTCAGAAGAATTTATAGAGGTGGATGCCCATTGTCCACGACGTACGCGCCTCAAATCACGGTAAATACAAAAAGAATTAAAAAATTATTTCCTTTTACGTTTCTATGGTAACCACAATCTGTCAAGTGACGACGGCGGCGACCAATCGGCATCGAGCTCGATTCTTCGACCTCGTCGACATTCTCACGATATTTCTTTTTTCTTTTTCTTTCTTTGCCCTCCTCGTGTCTCTCGTTCTTCAGTCTTTATTCAGTGCTGCCATACGAGTACGTACGTTGGTCCTTAGCAGTGAAGCTTGTTCTCTGAACAGATCTTTATTATTATTGTTATTATTATTTATTTTTATCCCAAGGAAACCCTCCTTCCCTTTATTTCTCCCAGACAGGGGGAGCTAGCGGAAGGTTAGAACGAGCTCTTATTTAATTCTACCTCCTGCATTTAATAAACTCGAGCTCTTTGTTCTCTTGAATGGGCTGCTCACTTTTTTTTTCTGTCACTACCCCTCACCGGGTCGAGGGTTGTTTTTTTTCTCTTTATTGAACAATGCTAGATCGTTTATCGGTATTAATGGAGATTTGGATCTGCTATCGTATGTCAGGGGACATTTCAACTTCCCTTTGACGGCTTATCGCTGGCTGATCCTACGCGACAGGTAGTGTATGTATTGTTAGGGATGGCTTTGATAAGGTTTGAAGCAGGTACTACCGTGTTTACTTCTCGTGGTCCCTTTTAGTATTCCTATTGCGAACTAGATGAGGCATTGTTCTGCATCCTGCTGCGCGGCTTGAATTTAATTAGATATTTCTCATTTAATCCGTTTAACACTTTTACTCGTGATTGATCGAACGCGAATCCTTGTTAGGTTGGATCGTTGATGGGAGATTTTTAGTACCGTGGATTACGTGCAGATGGCGAGTACAAATTCATTATTCGGATAGCGTCGGTGTAATTTTACAATGCATCTTTTTGGTGCCTATTCAGCAGTCACTGTATCTGTAGGAGAATCGCGTCCGATCGAACTGGCAGGTGCAGTCGCGATTTTCAGGCAAACGCCGCAGCTGCACGCTTCAGTCGTTGCAGAGTTGCGACGCGCGTCCCCCTAGGTGGCGCTGTAATTATACTTACGGTAACTGCCGCGCGCGGCGCTTCGGGATTGAAGCTGAAGGAAGAGGCAAGTAGAGGAAATGGAGAGAGAGGGAGATGTGAAATTTAATCTATCTGGATCTTAAGGTTTTTAGGGCTGAGAGAGAGAGAGAGAGAGAGAGAGAGAGAGAGAGAGAGAGAGAGAGAGAGAGAGAGAGAGAGAGAGAGAGAG
>JARQTH010000650.1:2349-55764 GCA_030142595.1 Trachelus iudaicus
ATAAACGCACCTGAGTCCGCAGAGTGTATCGCGTCTTCTGGTCTGATTTTCACTGAACTTTAACAGCTAACGTGGTGACGTTTGGAGTGCGCTACTTGTCCAACAGTGAACAGCCTCGGAAAGATGTAAGCGGTAAATAAGTTAATTACTCAAAATTTTACTTTTTATGTATTTATATTACGCAGAGCATCATACAGATATACGAGGTAAAGCCAATAGCGATTTTGCGCATTTAGACAGTGACGTCACCGGACTCTCTCTTCTCTGATTGGCTGACCTTACGTATGTTGTGCTGTTACGCCGCCACGTCAGTTCCATATTAAGGGGTCATCTCCTTACGAACTGATACGTAAAGAAGTCCCCTCAAAGTGAAACTGATTTCGCTTCGAACGTAACGTCATTTGACTCTGCGCGATCTTCTTTGATATACTATCGCTAGTGGCTATATCTTGTTTATTTGTATCATGATGCAGGCCTATGCATATAAATATGCTTTATCTGTATGGCTGAATGTATTTTATATATATATATATATTATATACTGTTACATTATTTCTCCTCCGATAATGTTATTATTTAAGTTCATGACAGACGGTGATAATCATAACCGATCAAATAATCAGTCATGGTAGATAAGGGTATGTCTATATCTTTATCAGGTTGGATAAAAGAAAATATGAAGTTGAATATTGAAGAATTAATTATTTGTATTTCATAGGAAAAGTCAGGCAGAAAAAAGTACGACAGTATATGAAGAATTTTAAAACAAGAATTTTTAATCGGTCGTTCGACCGGTCCTGGTAAGGTTAGTGTTAAGAGCCAAAAACTTTTTGGTACATTATTTCATCACGAAAATTGATGATTTGTACAGTTATACCAGAGCTGACAATCGTAGAGTTGACCGGTTGATAGCTCGACCCGAAATATGGAGCAAAAGGCCATCTGTAAGTTCAGTAAAAAAAAACGATGCAATCACGTTTCAGTTGCCAGGCTGATTTTTTTCAGTAAAAATTTATTTAATACGTTATTCACAATCACTGTCAGAACTTTAAGTGCGCTCGAACTGTTTATCCCTGAAAGCGACTAGGGTTAAGGGGTCAGGATTTTATAAGGAGAGAGAGAGAGAGAGAGAGAGAGAGAGAGAGAGAGAGAGAGAGAGAGAGAGAGAGAGAGAGACAGCCACAGGATACACATACATATTATTCTTAAATCGGAATCTTATCGGTAACGAGTCACTGGGTCGAGATGGCGAATTACCGGTATCGATAGATGCAATAAATACGAATTTGGCAAATTTCAAAGTCAAACGGTATCTAGTATGAAAAATTGAACAACAGGAGAGCGAATCGGTAGGTTACGTCAATAGATAAAATTGTATTAAATAAAATCAATATATATGTATCGTAATCAAAACGCGACAGCTATTATAACCAGAATAAATTATTTAATTAATATACAATATATTTTTTTCGAAAGGTTCACTGTGTGTCCGTGGCTTATCTCGATGTCTCCATCTATCTGTGAAATCAGATAGGCCTAAGCACCTCAGGAATTTGAAAGCTCCTGTATGGGTTTCAAGGTCAAGCTCATTCGTACGCCTGCGCCGGCTTTCTGGTACTCAGAGTGTTGTTGGTTAAGTTCGATGACGTGATGGAATCGAACCTATACAGGATACAAGTGTCTACCATGAGAAATCGATGGGCATAGTCGCGCGCAAGGGAATTTGGGATCCGAACGGTCATGGAAAGTTTTGTGTATTTGGATAGTTCGTATTATATAAAGAAAAAAAGGTTTCATCACACGTAAAGTTTATGCGGATAGGTGACTCGCGCTATCGACGGACTGTCTGATGTTTTGCAGTAAAATTTGTCACATTATATTTTACGTATTTTACTTCGCCTAGATCAACGACGCGCTTTGTTCCTTCGTAATAACGTTGCCTGAGTTTAATGTCCGACAATTACTTGGCGGTTGCCGTTAATTTTCATGAAATAAAAGGGACGACAGGGTACGCTCTTCAAGATAGAATCTTGCTATTTGCCGGAGGACAAAGGCCTCGCGCGGTTATAAATTCTAACTACAGTAGGCAGTTATATTGCGGTACGAGATCCTTGAACTCGTCATTAGAATTTCTGTCAGTTATGGAGATACTTGTTTATCTTTATTGTGCTTTATCGTGTTTCGTTATTGCAAATTTTATTTTTCACGAAACTGAGGGGTATATCGAGGTACGATCGGCTCAAAATCAATACCGACGAAAATAATCTGTCCTCGTGGGAAATTGTCGGCATGGGACAAAGTGGATCATCCCTTAGAACAAGGGATGGTCATTCCAGTTCAGATTGAACCAACAAAAATATATAAAATATTCTCTTTAATTTTTAAACTTAAATTATTCACGGCAGAATTCGCGTCACGGGATGCGGCGCATTGCGAGACGAAACGTCTTTTTTTTTGAATTCCAAGTATTCCGCGATAGCGACTTATATTTAGACTACTGAAACGACCTTATAATCACCACTTGACTCATCCAAAAAATCCAATTATCTTCCGTCAATGTTACTCTACTTATTTCGTGAAATAAAATAAAAAATGGATGGTTTGGCAAATCGAGTGTAGCCACAAGGAGGATTTCAGCATTGCCGAAGCAATCCCAGCGCGACCGTCAGTAACGTATTTTTATGGTCGACGTTCCTGTAAAGTACGAAGTTTCGCCGTGATCGCTCTCGATGGAAGTAACGTAAAGAGTGCAGGATCTGTAAGATTTAAACGGCGTTCAAGCTCTCGTACGAGATTCGAAATGGGGTGAAGTATTAAAAAAAAAAAAGGAGCAAAAGACGAAACGACTGAAAGAGGGAAGAAAGAAAAGACGCTCGCCCGTCGAGAGAATTAAAGTAACAAGCAAGAAACTTTTCGAGGGATAACTTATAATCGTTCGCCTTTAACGAAGACATTGAAGAGTTATTGCAAATCGATCATTTAAAATTACCATTATCATACCTGATAGTACTTCTCGTTTGGTCCGATAACTCTGTATGAGTCACGCTGTCGGCATACATTCATTCCTCGATTTGTCAAGTTGCCCTCTGCGATCTCAGCTGAAAAAGCGTTTCGGCTCGGTATGCAAATTGAAAATGCTGAAATTGCATCTTTGTACTTTCTTTTCTCGTTCGAGGTATCCATCCCTTGCGTAGAAAATGTTCATATCAGGATATTGCGAGTAATGTAGGTACATTGGTCTATCCATGTAACAGTGTATGTATATGTGTATATATATATATGCATATATTATATATCCACGTACTCTCTGTATGTCTATATGTATCGTAGGTTATCACAAGGCACGAGCACGTCCCTCCAGCGTTGCGATTTCGAATATCCGCGAATATATTTGCTGCGCAAAATCTTGGCGCATCGATTTTACACACTAATGACGCTTTGCCCGAGAGCCCATGGACCTAGACGGGATCGGCGTCGCGATGCGTGCTCACGGATTTCGCGTCGCTCAGCGAAGATTATCGCGTGCCTCCCAGAGTAAGGGCTGACCTTGCGCGGATTTTATGCGATATGGAAGATTTTACATCGGCCAAGGAAACTTCCTTCGTTGCCTCTTCCGTCCGTTCATTCCTCGTTCCATCTTTCTTTCCTTCCTTCCTTTCCCTACTTCTATCCAAGGCTCGATTAAGCGCTAATCGTCCCCTTTTCGACGGCGTGTCTGGTTTTGACAGGCCTGCGTCGAGTTTCGCGACAGCCGCTGGAGATTATGCGTCGTCACCTCGACGTCGACTTACGCTACCGTCGTCGCCGTTAGAGGTACGCCTTGAGTCGCTTTCGTACACGAGAAAAGGACGTGAAGTATATGGCGATTGATGGGTATATTTAATACTGCATACTCCGAGTGATCGTAGATGTCCTCATTTAGAATATAAGGAAAAAGGATGAATAGGTATGAACTTCGTATCAAAATTTGTTTCCATATTCATGATTAAAGATTTTTTGCTTTTTTTTTTTTCTTAGTAAATAATTGACTGAATTTTTACTTTTTTTTGCCATTATTTTGGCTTGCGAATTTTTTTCATCTTTGCTCTTTACACAGGACGCTCGATAGCGCGATTTTACGGTCTATAAGGTTCTAGCGACCTTGACTTTGCAATTACCAGGGATTAGTGGGTGCGGCTTGGAAGTATAAGGGAGAAAAAGGCAAGTGAGTGGAAAAGGGGAAAAAAAAGGTGTTGTCTGCATGACTAAAGTACTATCGGACTCTCCATCTCTCTCTTTTTCACTTTATGTCTTCCTCTGCCTCTATCTCTCTCTTTCTCTATACAGACATGCTCGAAACTTTTTTCACGACCCTTTACGAGCATCCAGCTACGGTCCTGCCCGGCCCCATTGGCTGTTCTTGAGTAATGGAGACGAGAGTGGAAAAGTTCCGACAGTTAACTCGAAAAGAGAAAAGATCTTCCTTACTCCTCCTTTGCAGCCTACGTGCCTCGAAGATCTAGTAAAGAAATATTTCTGATCCCGTTTTCAAACTTGACAACCGAACCATAGGAACGATGACGATTAAGGGAAAAATGGTGTGTCTCTGTAGAAAAAGAATTTTCCAAACAATTTTTTACCAAAAATATGTCACACCCAACGTTATAACCATCAAATGGACTTTGTCAAACTGTTTCAGGATCGAGAAGAAAATGGCATGGGGTCCTTGTTAAAGTACCTACTGGACCAAAAATATATTGGTCCTACCTGGGATGCTGGGAATGTTCGAGAATCAGTGGACGAAAGTGGGAATCGGATCCTTCGATTTCGCAACTGAACGAGAACAATCCTTCGAAGGGAATCCCATCAACCTGCTCACGAAGAAGAATCAACAAACCCCAGTCATCCCACTGAGTCTGTCCTACTGCGCCATCCTTTTCCACCAAACTACCACGTTCCGTTATATCAATCCCTTCTACAACGACATTGCCTCCTAGCGCACCACCTCTTCCTGGTGCGCCAATCCTATCTAGCAATTTCAGGAGCATGGGCCAGCGACATATATATACGCCGCTACGACTCTGTCGGTGCCTATAAGATAGTCGGATAGAACGTTAATCCCACAGAGGATCCTTTATCCTGAAATCCGCGGCACCTGCACCGACGCCATCTTTGGGGACGTGCTAAATAATTGCAGAATCAAGATCAAGGATCACTGATCAGAAGACAAGCAAATGGACGAACGAATTCAAGGATGATAATATCTAGGTGAGTTCATCTCTAAAATTTATCACAATGATCCTGACGCATTAATCAATTTAATTTTTAATCAACTCATTTAATTGTAACTAACAAGCAAATCTTAACGTACCGTACGTTTTAGGGACACCGGAAGCACCAGGAGATCGTAATTCGCGCGAACCAAATTTAGAATCAGGACCATGCCCACTGACGACACAACAGTGTCTGCACCCGGAACTTTTGGGGCGTCCCTGGAGCGAAGGACGTTGTTGCTACATTCCGCGTTCGCCACCAGGGAAATTACTCGCTGAGACAACACACGCTAGTCGGCTTTTGTGTACCCAACTAAGAGATAACTAATAGGGTCCGTAGATTGTGCCGGCAGACGCCTCGAGTTTCTACGTAATTCAATCCGAACACGAGCCTTTATATTTTATTCCTTCGGTCACAGTCGTTCGATCGATGCTGATTCAAGTTGACGAGCGAAGATCGGATAAAATAAAATTTTAAAAAAAAGAAAGGAACGTCTGAAGTTTCACGAAATTTTTTAATTTCTCTCATCTTCGCACCTGCCTTTACGTTTTAAACGCGCGTAGAAGACTGTCCGAGATTCCTCGAGTTTAAAGTGACAATCAGAACGCCTTCACCACCGCATTGTTTCAACTTGTTAATTATTTGCTAAACACGTTATCCGCTTAATGGGGAAATTTAGTCCTCGAGTAGCGAGAGTAAAGGAGACTGATTAAAAATACAAAATTCATGTCGCTCTTAAACGTGACTGAAGGAAGAAGTGCGGGAAGCTGCGTCACTTGAGAGAAGGACACTAGAGGGACCAGTAAGGACGTACGAGAGAGAGAGAGAGAGAGAGAGAGAGAGAGAGAGAGAGAGAGAGAGTAAGCTATAACCAAGTGGATAAGGGAGGTAAAACAAGTCCTAAGGAGAAAGTGAGCCAGCTGCAAATCTATTTCAATGGGTAGGAGAAAGAGAGTAAAAGGTGTAGGTGTTTGTCAACGGTTGCCAGTAGTTAATTACTTTACATGGTAGAAACTTCCAACCCTTTTGCTACTTCAGACACCCTCAATACGTATATACCTATATATAGGTAGAAGGTAGCAAGCCGAGACTGCGTCTACGTGAATGTACCAGCGTCACCCGACGTAAGAGTTTACAAGACTCTAATTCGCATCTACAGTTCTGTGTACGCGGTAAATAAAGTTGACTTCTTCCTTCCTCTTATTTGCGAGTCACTCTCGTTATACCCAAGTAAAATCGGTAACCCGGCATTCCTCGTACCCCGTACCACGTCATGCGAAAGAGAAGCGCCCTGAGAAAAAAGCACTGCTGCGGTGCAGTACGGGCTTCGCTTCAAATTTGGCATCTCTTCGCACTAAGAATTCTTCCTCAAAGGGAATCAAGATCAGCCTGCCGCCGAGGATGACCGTAATACCCGAATACTTAGTTACGACAGAGTGCACACACCGGATTTGTATTGCTGTGTGAAAATATTAAGCCTGCCACTGATGCAGCCACTCTGCACTAGATATATGTATACATACAATGTACGAATGTATGTAAGCCGTCCAGGTAAGTACCTAGTCCTGGGTACCGAAGCGTACCTGACGAGCCCGAAGTACCTGAAGTAGACATGGTAATACGATAAATCGGTTAGCAAGATAAGAAACTGAGAGACGGAGTAGTTCCCAAAGGTAAAAGTAAGATGTTTATTTATTCAAACGGCAAAGAAAATGAAAAATATATATACATACACTACCGTCTAAGCATTACCGTGATTGCGCGAGAAACGGCTCTTCTCATAAACTATTACTGCACTTTCTTCGTTCGTCGTTTCCTTGTAGCGCCTTTAAGTTTATGGCCTTTTTACGTAGTGCGTGTATCTATGTATTATAATATATATATATATATATATATATAGTACAACTATGGAATAGGAATATATATATATCCAGAATTATCCTGACTCACGAAACCTTGATCCCGGTCAATGCTGGGAGACGAACTGGACGGATCGAGGATGGTCGTAGTTATTCGGGCGTAAAACTATGCTGATGAGGAAAGTGGAGGAGGGCTATAGTGAAAGCTTTAAAAGTGAAAGTTGAAATGTCTTGTATTAAAGCTTAGGTTGTAGCGCACGCTTTGTATTCTTAGCGCTGGATCCTTCTGTAGTAGGTTTATGATCTGCAATGATTATACGTGTGTATATTAATTGCCGTGATAATTTTTAAGGGTAACGTGCATATCTGCTCGTACGAGTTGGTCGTACGTGAACGATAAAGGTTGGGTCTGGATGCATATAGAGCGAGTGGATTATCAGTCTGTTACAGATGTGGCTGCCTATTGTTTTCGATATAATAAAGACTGTATTATTAGGATGTATCATTGTCTCCGTCATTATCGTTGGTTGATTGAGTTGAGCATTGTTGCAGGCTGTGATAATCACGTCTGGTATCGTTTAATTATGTTATTTATGAATAGAAGATAAAGGCTCAAAGCCACGGTAACGTCCTTCCTTGAAAGCTACATTGGCAAACAAGTTCCCTCCACAATACAATTACTGGTTCGGACCCCTAAATTGTTAATTTCGGCTGGTTATGTGACGAGAATAAGCTGACCCGACCCAAACGCTAATTAATGGCGCTTGTTTCGTACGACCCCGGATCCCACGGTTAGCTCCTCTTGGAAGCGGCTTCTCCTGAGGGGGCTGCGCAGAGCAAGTTCTTCGCGTTGGGCAGGAACGGAGCCTGATTCCGTCAGCGTTTCCTGTTCCTCGGCTTGAACTTCCTGGCTTAGAAATGGATTTGAATTACCACGTCAGGGAGATCTCGATTTTACGAAAGTTTCACAAGGCAAACCCTCGTCTTCTGCCCTCGATTCAGTCACTCGCTTGTCGGCGAACGGGAACGGGTTCTGGGTATTATGTAGACCTAACCTAGAAACGTAGGATTACACGGTTCGTGGGTTTGATAATTTTGAATTTTAATCTTATCGGCTCTCTCAGACTCTTTTCAAGGATTTCATCCCTTGCTGCGGATCGCAAGACTGACCCGGGCTGGTCGCTTAGGGGATCCTGAGGGAGGCAGGACGTAAAGGCGATATCTTCACGGGAATGCTTATTCGGCGGAGCCGAACCGTCGATATATCACAATCGCCGTGTATCTGAGAAACCGAGAAGAAGCTCAGCAGGGAAAATGGCGGGAGCCTCGTGGCGCGATACATCATTCATACATTTGCGAATCTCATATCGGTTTCTGATCCTCTGGCTATCAGTGGCCTTTTCGAGTCCACCACCTCCCCACCCCCCTCCTCGCCTCTTCATCCTCGACTCTGTTTATTGTTACGTCGTATTTATGCATGAGGCCATTGTTGAGCAGATAACCCCGGCAATCCTTTCAGCGGTAGCTGGTGCAATAGTGAAAATGGAAGTAACGTTATTGGGCCAAAACGGAAATCGATACGGAGCCAACTTCGTACTTCAGGCTGGGTTTACAAGCGGCGATTCTCTTCGAGCGTTTGTTCTTTGGCAATTTCCATGCTTGCTTTTCACCCGTTTTTATTACCTTTTTTCTGCCAGCATTCAACCGGGCGCTTCTTTTATTTGCACCACCGTCTTACAGGCAGTTAGGGTTGTTACTTATAGGGTGTTCATATTTTTACGAACTTTCATACTCGGCTGGGATAGATTAATTAAATATTTATTATTCATTTAATTCGTTACCTCGTGTCTCTGTAATCTCCACTGTGGCAACTACGTCCAGGTCTACTTTGGAAGGGACGAGAATGGCTTCGATAGAATCGCGCCAGAGCTCCGCTTTCGTGGAGACTGTTGAACCGAGAAGCGGATACATTGGGACACTTTGATGAGGTCATATCCGGCCAAGGTTGATGCGTTTTGATGACGTTATCGCGACAATTGGACGACGTACCCCCGTCTCTTCAGGATCCAGCTTGATTCTCTCTCAGACCTCGATAAGACGCGGAAGAACCCCCAATGGCTCCCCTTACGATTACTGGCTCGCTCTCGGCAAGAACTCTCACTGAATTTCTCCCCGAGTACCCAGCTACTGATACCAACCTGGGTACGTACTTAACCTACCTGCTCTCGTTCCAGGATACCAACCCAGCACCGTAAAAATTCATCTGTCCAATAGATACTCGAAACATGTACACAAGGATCCACGCGCGTACCTAGTTAAAATTTTAAACATTTTTCGTGTCTCCACGATATTCCCTATCTAAAAGTAGAATCGGTGCACGAACTCGGAAACTAAATAAGATTCGAGACGACGGTTTGTCTAAGAGTTCCTTCCAGCAATTCCAATCTTCTTCGTTACTGGAAGGAAGCGCCGGAGGAGGTCCAGAGCCCCGTAGATCTACAGTTACGGGAGGAGAAAACGAATCTTAGGCAGAGAAGGCAAAAGAGGAAGACGAATAAGAGATAGAAAAAGGCAGCGAGTAAAGTTCGTTCGTCGTCCTCCGGATCCTGGTATGTATATCAACCTACGTAGCTAACTCCGTTGACTCGTCGCCAGCTCAGTAAAGTAGGTACCTCCTCAAAGAAGGAGTTTGCACAGCGGAAGTAGACTCGAATCGATCCATCCAAAAACATCTAACCCTCGTGGAGACCCCTGGTCCTCCCAAGGGAAGCGTCAAAACCTAAGAACCGGTAGCGCCAGCGAAGGGTTCTCGGAGTGGGAGGCAATGGGGTTGATACGACTGATACGACTTGGATCCGAGACGCATTGGGAATAAGAGATACCCTGGCTAGCGTACACCTACCCATATTCCGGTATGCTTAGTTTGTTTAGGCTGTACCAGAAGTACTTTTACAAGACACATTGGAGGGTAGCTGGAAGTCCCCCGAGTATCGCAGAGCGTTTTTCGAAATTCGTAATAATTTTTGAATGGGAAGCATTTAAGATGCACCAATCAGAACGAATGATTTTCGGGTCATGGCTACAGTGGCGGGAGGTACAGTCGTGTAAGGGAATAATTAGCTGCTTCGAACGGATCGCGCGATTCACAATTGTTTTAAGCCAGCGCTAGCGATGTATTACTATATATATATGTACGTAGCTATATATGTATATAGGTACTGCTAGGGTAAGTCGTAGAGAGGAAATAAGAAAAATGAAACACTCGGCTCTCTTACACTGGTCCCTCTCTCGCTATATCTCAGCATCCCCTAGGTAAGGAACCAGTGGGAAATGGAAAAAAGATCCTGCACATCCTAGTCCCTCTTTCTTCTTTTCTCTTTCCCAGGACGTATTGAATATTCAAAAGTTTTCTCGCTGGTGGAAACTTCCGTATCTTGTCCGAGTTGGAATGGGGGATGGTTCGTTGCAGTCGGCTTACACCAACGGTTCTCCAGCATCCACCAGGCTCGATATGGTATCGCGTTTAAGAGCTTCGACTGGTACGAATCCGGGAATTCTCATCTTGCCTTCTGAGAAAAGAGTGCTATCCAGTGGACTAGGGAATATTTTTTCCTTTCCTTTTTCATCAGAATGATTTCTGGCGCATGATAATACCCAACATTGGTATCTATCGTACGCTATGATATAATCCCTAGATTTTATTGTTCCGCAAGTCTAAGTTAGAAAAATCTAAAGGTCAGAATATGGTCCTTCCATTCGCCAAATGTCCTAGGACACGCTGCCATGTCCTTTCAGTCCTCCGAAGAGGCCACCAGTGGCGCCGTAGATATAGCTCTGCTGTGAGCAAAAGAATGAGAGAGGAAGAGAGAGAGAGAGAGAGAGAGAGAGAGAGAGAGAGAGAGAGAGAGAGAGAGAGAAGACTGATGTAATTATAATGCGGACGGGTTCGAGGTATGATACCGAGTGAGGGTATGGACCAAAGAGAGTAGCGCATAGTAATGGAGTGACCAAAGGGGGTGAAAACAGCCCCTCGTACATTTGCGCACTCTCGGCCCCGTCTGCTCTAACCACGAGTGGGAGAGCGACAGAGATTGAGAGGGATGCTGGGCACACGGGCAACTGGAGTAAGAGTGAGACGGCCAGACTCTCTTCTCTGGACCGTCATATTTCTATTCTACGTGCACCTCAAGGGTCGTGCTGGACACTTGGGGAGCGGTTAATTGGTAAAATGGACGAGCAAGTCTGGCTACCCTGCAGATGCAGGAACTCGTGGCAAGATTGCGAAATTCCAAGGGTCACGTGTGTACAACCTACAACCATGATACAATTCTACAGCCTCGTCTCGCAGCATCCCTTTTTCTTTATTCCATTATTACAACGTTACAGTACCTTGCTTATCTACTCACTAACAGCGTCTTCCCACGCATCCAGTCTGCCTGCGTATTTACCTTCCTCCGCCGTACGGTATGTAAGCTCTGTAGCCGAAAGTACTCCGGGACGTCTGGGGGGTCTTTGCAATTTACGAATATTCCTGACATCAAAGCGCTAACCTGATGCATTATGTTAACACACAGTTGGGTTTACCCAGTCGCAGAGTCGAGTAATGTTGCGTCTGGCAATGTTGCCCCGGGTCTAGCCATGTAATTAGCCGGCACTGCGTTTACACGCGTATACACGCCAGACCGAGTCGTACGCTGCCTCGCCGCCTCTTGGCTCAATGGGGGAAACCGCCTCGAAACAGGGCTATTAATTTCTCCTATAATCGTGATCAGTAGTACAGTTCGCGTGTCTCCCGAATGAATTTATAGTATACGATTACACGGCTCAGGATGAGAACGCTCGTTGAAAGCAGACGCAGTCTCTACGGTAAAATATTGAGCGCGACTGGGACGACGCTAAACTGTCTGCCTATAGGGCGTCTCTAAATTCCGAATCAAAATGTCAGCTAAATTCTAATTCCGACCTTAATTCGGTAGACGGTTACAGGTCGCAGTTAGTTATATACCGTCGCGTTTACATTTACTGTATCCAGTCAACATTTTCCCCGTCCTCATTCCCATGTGTAAATTCAGTGGCAGCTCAAAGGCGCCTGGTAGACTATAGACGACTGCAGGCGTGGGTACCCCTCAAAAGAGGGTGCAAAGAAGAGCAAGGGACTCGGTGAGAGGCGAAATAAGGTCGACGAGGTTGAGGTGGCCCCCCTGGCCTCCCAGCACGTTTAAAACTCCTCGGCAAGGAGTTAGCTGCGATAGTCGCGACCGGTTCGAAATCCTCTTCTAGTTTCCTTATCTCCTCCCATCGTCTCCTAGGACGTCAGGCTGCGCGTGGCGCTGCGCGTTAAAGGCAGCTAGGCGCGAAATACGATAAACTCTCAAATCCTCGGAGCCGAGTGACAAGCTGGAAAAATATTTACCTCGCGAAAAAGCGGCCCAGGCAAGCGAGAGAGATCTTACAGGGAATGCAGAGGCGAGAGCGCGAGGAAAGTATATCGAGGCCTTTTTTTTTCCCCAGCATCTTCCTGATATCCAAAGGCTCTCCCGGAGCTCGTTTATTCGAAGACCGTCGTATTTACATAAATCAGCTATGCAATCTCTTTTTATATTTTGGAAAATATAAAGTGTAGCTACGGTGGATGCTGTACGTATCCTGTACGTCTGCGTGTGTACCTGTCTCTATCTAACCTAACCCAGTCATCTTTTCTGTACGTATCTCAGAGTACGGGACAACGTAGCTACGCGCCTATGTGAATGGTACTGTGCAGTAGGTACAGCCAGTGCTACGGCAGACTTCCAGCTGCCACTTCTATAAGGTAAAGTCGACTTTGGGTTCTACAGCTTTTCTACCGTGTATAATATAGTCAATGTGTATAGTGTGTATATACTGTGTACAGTCAGTGAGACACGGCTGCTTCTTCCCTTTGGCAGATAAGCAAGTCAGCTCCCGAGACGCTAGCCGAAATCGTTATATATCGTCCCGGCTGTTTCTCCAGGAGTCTTTTATGCCGCGGGAGCGTTTTTCACGTGGAAGAGCAAACAGCCGCCGCCAATTCGTCATCCGGCATACCGAGGGATTCGAGTTAGCCCTCACGTGGACGAGAGATCACGAGGGATTCAGCAGCCGGCGGATCCTTTGGATTTTTTTTCCCATCCTCTCGTACCTCGTAAGCACCAGTGTCTGGCATGGGTTATTGATAATGGTCTCTGGACTGATACGGTTAGGGGACGGAGGGAGGGGGTGTTCAGTGTTAAAAAATGAGAGAGAGAGAGAGAGAGAGGGGGGAAACCAAGAAAAATGGACACGACGAGAATTGGTACATTTGAAAATTCCCGCTGAAACATTTAGGGGATGAAAATGTGAAAACAATGAAAGACACGAAGGCACGGCTGGAGTATACAGACTCTTCCATGAAAGAACATTCGGATCCAATTTCCTGGTACTTGGGGGGTAGTTTGAAAGTCCACGAGGATTTTCGACCCTCGCCCCAAGAGGGGTCTGTAGGGAGGGTTGGTTGGGTGTTGGGTACAGCCCTTAGTCCTTCGGGAAACTCGTGGAGAATGTAGATGAGCGTACCAAGGGGGTTGGCTGCGCGAATTTTAATGGAGTCGTCAGTACGCTAGTTTTTATCCCTTATGTAGTATATACTGTGTATATATATATATATATATATATATACCTAACCATCTAGTAGGTATCAGCGGATGCTCTTAAGGCGTCGTTAGGAATGAATTAGAAAAAAGAATGTTGACAGAGGAGAATAAGGGACGAATTTTAGTAAGGGGAAGAACATATTTTCAGCTAATGAAATCGAGGGTAGTGAGCTGAATTTTGAATTAGCTTTGATGTCGGGCAGCAATAGTGAAATTGACGGTGAGCGAGTGACGAAGGCGCCACGAAGGAAACAACGTCAATGAAGACGCCCGAAACCAGGAGGGGGGGGGGGGGAGAGACTGATATCGGTTGAAATATTAATTAATCAGCCGAAGACAAACGTAGCTACAGGATTCATTCAATTATTAGCGATGCGATAGCGGCGGCGCCCAGAGATACTGGCAAAGGGAAAGCGCCCGAGTACACAGAGTAATTAATTAAAATGAAATCTGTGAGTACCGGTCCTGGCTTGTTTTTCGCACGCGATGAAATCGACCGGGGGTAGGCCGAGCCACCCCCTACAGCCTGTACGGCTGATTAATTGCAGTCATTTTTTTGCTCGCTGCCCTGAGTGCTTTTAACGATATCCGGCCGCAATTCGAAATAATGATTTTCCAAATTTTTCATCTCGCTTCACCGCCTTCGCATCCATTGCTTCTCTCATTTGTTCGCTCTCCCTCTCTCTTTCCTTATCAGTGCTTATCATCCTCGCCCTTATCTCAGAGTCTAGGGCTGTTTTTTTTCACCTGCGCAATCCGCACGAGGCCTGCAGTATTTTTCATCAGGCGTATCGACGCTTTTATTTTTCACCAGGAAGGAAGGAAGCTCTTAGCGCCGGACCAAAAAAAACTCGTGAGGAAGGAAAGAGAAATGTCAGGGGTTGGTAGACGGCTGAGAGAGGCTAAGACGAGGGAGAGAGAAAGATGGGGAGAGAGGGAGAGAAAGGAAAAAAAAAAGAGTAACGTCACATTGTTTTCGCGAGGGAAAACGCGCGGGCGTGCCTACAATATTTTTCCGCACTCGCGCAGCATCCTTGCTGGTTCTGTTTTTACGGCATGTCTATATCTTTGGTAACGTCGCTTGGCTCTGAGAAAAATACCCCGAGCGGAATGGGGAGGAACTATGTAGAAACGACGAAGGAATGACTGGAGAGAGAGAGGGGGTAGGATGAGAAGAGAAACAGAAAAAAAATACATAAATAAAGAAAAGAGACTCTGGTGGGAGAGAGCGAAGGGGGGGTGGGAGAGGGGTAGAAGCTAAAGTCGTCATTAAGAATACTCTTCTTGGTATCACAAATCTAGAGTAGGTACTCACTAACTTCTACCCCCTTTAGTAAAGCTCCATCCACTTCTTCCAAAACTACCCTTAACTCGGCAGTGCATATCCTTTATAGATAGCAGGCAATCTAACCCCCCCAAGCTATACCCATACTTAATTCTATCTAGTTTCATAATCCGTCTCCCTAGACAAAATTGATCGCCCTGTTGTAAAATTTACTACTGCAACGGAAAACATGTTCGTCGATAGAGAAGTACCCCGTTAATAATGATTAAATGGAAAATGCGAAGTGTGTCCCTGATAGGGATCGGACTGGAATTTCCTGTGGGAAGAGGAGTCGTCGTTCCTAAAGAGGCGTGATGGGGCAGGAGGACCGGGAGAAATAAAGGATAAGGGTCGGTACACTTGACTCGAGAGCTAGTTTCGCAAGCGCGGTCGAGCCTAGGGGTGACTTCGGGGTGCATACCAGAGCATTTCCGGTACCTTACAATCTTCAAAAGGGGTTCTCAAATCGAGAGGTACTCCACCAGGAACAATATTGACGATTGGTCCTCTTTCGTACCGACGTACACTGCATGGGCTACCAGTTGGGTTTGGTATTTAGATGCTAATTGGAAAATGGATTTCCACCGAGACCAATGAAATTTTATTGTTAATTCGATAACCCGTTCGATATTCCACATGTTCGCTCGTAAAATATAGTATATGTACTATAGATACATACTCTACTACTTGATCCAATACCTTTCACAATTCCATACATCGACGTATGCATTACATAATCCATTGGATAAATTATCCTCTCTTATCATTTAAAAAAAGATTTACTTTTTTTTTATCAATTATCCATGGAGTATTTAGTAATCTGGATTAGCATCCATTGCCAGAGACGAATATTGCTCCGGGCGATAGCAGTGAGAATCCATTGGATTGATAGTGCAATCAGACGTATAAGTACAGTCGTATATATTGTCCTTACTATAGCTACGTTCCTTTTATCTTATCCGTAGTGCTTATCCGTGTAAATAGGGAAGCTGCAAGGAAAGGGTAAAGAATAAAAGAAATAAAGCTACTTCTCGCAGAAGAGAAACCGTAGCCTAGCGATAAATTCCGTTAAGGCGAATCGCAGATGTGGCGCATTGTTTAGCAAGCAACGTCGTCTTCTTGGAGATGCTTTCAATTCCCTCTCGTCAGGACTTTACTTCCGTCCTGTTCTTCGTCGGCTTCCTGTCTTCGCACCGATGAGAATTAATGCTTAACTCGATTACCGTGGGAACAAATAAAACTGAATAATCGCATTGCATCCATCCTTCCAGCGACGACGTCCCACCGTCGCTTGCATTGTAAAGAGGCCCAATGGCAAGGACCCTAAGGGAGCTTCACTTGTTTCAGTAGTCACGCGGCTGAACGACTAGCAACCCCTGTATCTAGGATGCTGCGTCGTCTTATCGAGGATCGTAAGATAAAGACAAAGAGAATATCGGTGGAGCAAAGAAACTTAAAAAAAAATTTGAAAATTTTAGTACAAAAAATAATATCCCTCACAAATTACCAGACATACAGTACCTGCAAGTATTCCAGCATATATCGTTCACTGTTTGAGGGGCTGAAAGAATAATTCCCTGGATTATTCGTATAAATCCTTGACTATTTTTCAAACATACATGCATAATTTTACACGAAGTTTCGAAATTCAAACCTAGTGTATTACTCCGCTCGTTGTAATCCGCACGGTTTGGCGTCAGGAATTTTACAGATAATGCGAACTAAAGTGGAATAGCCATTCGTATGGCAGACGAGGCTGTCCAGCTGGTTTGTCATATGGTCGCTGTGCAGGCGCAGAGGGACGATACAGAGGGAGCAACTAAAGGGTGCGATATGTTAGATAATCCAGATAGTAGATAAAATTCAGTAAAACTCATTGCGCATGTCAATTACCCGAGCTCGTCAAGGTGTAATTTTTTTTATTAGCAATCCCCTCCCTCCCACTAACCTCAGTGGCACCCTAATAATTTCAACCCTTTTCCCATTTGCTGAGCCCTCGAAATCCCAGCGCTCTCGCGAGCCACTACCCCGTTTGCCCGTCATCTGTCTCCGTTACAGAAGGAACGAAATGAATACATTTCAGAGTGGTAAAACAAACCCCCGCGCGAACTCCGGGCACCCGCCGGCAGCAGCATCCCTCGAAAGGCCCCGGACACCGCAGATTATGGTGAAAAATAGCCGGCGAAATTGCCTCGTGTATTCTTAATGTTTTATGCTAATTACCGGCGGGAGTTTAACGCGCCCATTGTTACTCGTCATCTCCGGCTGCTGACGTATTAGGCCGCCCCCGGCGAAGTAAAATCCGCGAGGGCTCTCACCCAATGGCAAGGCGTCGATTACCTAGCAGCCCCTTAAGTCCTGGCGATAACTCTGCAAGAACTTTTACTTTGGCCGTAAACCTACCACTCAGCATCGCAACCAACTTCGGCGCTTGAAATATATATCTGGCAGTTGGCATCCAGTTTACTCGGGGATTCCCCGTCGGTATACGCTATTTGCCCGCGCAGAGAGATAGGTAAAGTATCGAATTTCGAAAATCCCGAGGATGCGACGCATCGGTTCGAGGATTACGCTTTCATGGACGCTCGGCGTCGGGCTATAGGCTGTTCCACGGGTAACCAGCCTTGGTGCTATAGTCATTTCTATGGATCTGCGTACTGCTGTATATCTATATCCATATCTGCTATTACCCCTTTCGTATGTACGCATGGCCCGGTTGCATTATTGCGGCTTATCCAGTATTACGCCTATGCGATGCCGGCAGCGTCACAGCCTTGAACAGCACGTTGTATCGAACATGGAATTACTCTGTAAATTCTACATGTAGAAATCATTTCTACCTCCCACCCCAGCATCCCTTATACTGTGCTTTGACGTTCTTACCTTTCACGGCTCGTAGATCTGTTGCGCGTATTGACACTGTACAGCGTATTTATGGACCAGGAACGTGTCTGCTTGTAGAAGATTTTTCTGTGCAGGTGATAATTATCCGACGTCGGACGTTGCTTTGCGGAGAAATCGGTTTATTGGAAATATAATTGAAACCTGGTTTTTTTTTAAATCTATAGTTTGTCATACCCTTGCTGAGTCAATAATCGACACGTTTGGCGAGTGCTTTTGTCGATCGATCACGGGGATGCTAATGGCACTGCCGTTGACGTACTTCGCAAGGAAGCAGTCCTGTCAGTGTCAAGGGTGCGCTCGATGGCTTTTTTCTTGACGTAGTGCAGTCGAGTGCACGAAGCGTTAAAAAATTGAATACTACGATTTGAAGATTTTTCAAAATAATTTTCGAGACGTTCCTTCTATCAGAGGGTGATAAAGATAGGGTATATAGATTTTTTTCGTGGTTGTAATAAGACGGCGATGAAGTGTCGGGTCGTAAACGCACCCTTATTCGCTTTGGGTGGAACGTCTCCGATATTCCGAAGGCGGCATCCATTATGGCATTCCAATACTTATTGGAGCAGGCACGTGCGAAATTCATTCATTCATCTCAGGGGTGGCTCGAGAGATATGTTATTGATAGGTTCATTGAGGGTGCTATTACTGTTCGACAGCGAATGGGCATTCACCCTCACGAAACAAGCCCAAGTCGAAATCTAAGAACTTTTCAAGCTCATGCCTATACTACAGCGGGTACGTCACTGCTTTTCTATGAGAAACAACCCTTAACTAGGGTCGATGCAAATGCATTATAAAAGATTGGAGTTAGTCACCGCTCGAATTTTACCTTCGTACAGGTAAATGATAATTATTCTCGGTTTCAAATTTTCAAATTTCCCGCCAATTCAACACGCTCTTTACTTCTCTCCGTGCCACAGCGTATCACGCTTGCTTGTCGACCGTGTCGATGTTTCTCCATTTTACGAATTCCCAATCGGCGTTCCTTCGATTTTCGCGAAGTTTCGCGTCGAACGGCGAATAAAGGCTCGCTCGAGTAAAGGCAATTACGGCGTTCGCATGTAGCGCCCGTTAATCAGTAAAAATAGATAAGTTTAATTTCATATTGCAATCCCGATCGGCGAGCTTGCATCCGGCTGGTTAACGACATAATCTCGTTAAATAACGACGTGATCCGACTGCGAATTTCCCCGTCGGGCCATCGCGCTCTGATTACGAAGCCTCCGTTCCGATAATACCCTATGCACACAGAAGGTTTTTCATAAGGAACCAACCGCAAACTCAGGAACAAACGGATAGCGGAACACAATAGAATGTCCAATGGCTTCTGTGATACTGGGCAATTCCATTGCTGAGCTTTAATTGACATTTAGTATGTATTCAGTCCATAAGCATTAACCGGCTACTGCGATGTAACTCAGTCTGAAATAGTCTCGGAGATAGAAATTCAATTTCTCAGTTGTCAATACGTCCTGAAAAGTCTCGGTTCCTTTAAGTAAAAGGTATTCTTATACCTGTAAACTGTAGCAGACGTCGATGCTGTATCGATGCCAATTGATTTATCCTTTCAGTGTACAACGCCAGTGTTTTTATGAATAAAAAAATATTTGTAATCAGTCATCCTGATAACATAGATTATGCGTTTGTAAATAAACTTTTTTAAAGTACTGTGAAATCAGAGAATTCATATATATAGGTATACTCTCACACGTATACGAGGGAGAGACCAGGAAATGTTCCTGTCGAAATTTACGCTCGCACAGCTTACCTGTTCGTCTGTTCATACAGCAAGTGTATGGCAAACGCCGTTTGACTTGGATGCCGCAAAGAGCTTAATTAAGTACAATCTATTCCGATTAAACGCACGTAGACGCGTGCTACAAAAGCGACAGGATACCAGTTAAATCTCTAACGGGTGACCCTATGTGTTACAGAAGTGAACGGCAAATACCTTTATCAGTCTTGTAGTAGGATTCAAATGGCTGAATTATACAACGGATTGTATAACAGTATTGCTATATGATTTATTCTCTTTAGGCTACGTTCACAACGTAAAGTCTCTCCGGTCGTTTACAAGAAAATGACGATCATCCTATCAGAGTCACGCGTGATGCTCTGGGTTCGATGATATATATGCGTCACTCAAAATTCTCACCACTGCATATCCACCAGAGGCTTATCCTTTCGTAACGTTATTAATCGTCGGCTAAACTTGAGGATAAAAATAGCGGCGTAAAACAATTTCGCGGGCGAGTGGACGCGCAACAAGTCGCGACTCGATAAGTTTCGCGGTCGCAGCAGGAGGGAGATGGAAGTCAGGTCGACCGAAGGGTTTCAGAGATTTAAAATGGTGGCTCTTCAGTGGCGTTTTGTTACCTCTGAATGAAGAGCTAAAGTTATAGATACATGTAGATTCGTATAAATAATAAAAATATTTCATGCGTTTATCATAGTGTAAGGTATAAATTTAAGAAGTAAATAAAATTTAGATCAGGTAAAAGGGTTGTTCTTCGAAGTACATATATCATGGTATTCGTGGATCCCCAATTCCGATCAAGTTGCCATCCGACAGAGTATCGAGAAAAGCCGTGTTTCCTGAACGAAATAATATTTTCATACTGAAAATAAAATGAGTCATTCAATGAAGTGGCGGAAGCGGGAGCGAGGTGACGCTTGGGATAGAGTTGAGAGGGAATGTTGTCGTGGGGTAAAGTGTACTGGATGGAGGGTTAAAGAGGAGAACGTGGTAGGTTTGTAGTGCCGTATATTCATGCTCCTTTCGACTTTTCCTCTTTTTCACCAGCATTCCTCTCCGAAACCTCCTCTGTTTCCTTTAGTTCGCTCAGCCTCAATTCCAGCCGTCCTCCTCCCGCGAGAGCTGAATTGCGCTCTTGGCACTTGACTTTTAAACCCGGTATAAGCGGATCAGTCTGCTAGCTACTTCTAAATGTCTTCTTCGTCCGCTTCGCGATTTTACCTCATTTCTCCTTACCAGCGAGCAATCCTGCCACCTGAAATTCTTTCTGGAAACAAATAGGTTACATTATTTCAAGGATTAACCCACCTCTGGAATGGACGCGACTAATACGCGTTTTCACTGAAGGGAACTGTGATAAAAAAAAAAGTAGCAGCGATTTTACAAATCCCTCTGGTAATTATACCTGAGTACCAATACGTCACTACACTCCGGTAGCTTGAGGAAGTGAGTTAGAGAAAAAAAAAAAAACAGGAAAATAAATCTGGAGAGACAAGATAGACCAAGATGGTAGCAAGACGAAGGCGTATGGGAATCCTGAGCTAAAGGAGTGACGAGCAATATATAAATTCAGATCCTTGCTTGTAGTCGCTCGAAGTTGGGAGCCGGAAGAAAGCCAAACTGTGATACAGAAAAGTTTTGGGCCTTTTGATGGCCAGGATCGAGGTATCTAGATACATACTCAGTGTTGCGGTCCCCTTAAGAATGTCATTGTTCCAGAGCAACTAGCCTTTACGTAAGGTGGGGAAGCAGGAAGCCCGGCAGGAAGGCAGGAAGGCAGGAAGGAAGGATTTAATAATGTAGAGAGTCGGGCTAGACGTTGGGTACACATTGGGATTGGTACACACTGCTTTCGGGCGTCTTCAATATCTGAGCAGCTCAGGACCTGCATTGTCTGAGGGTAGGTCTGTCCTATATGGGAGGCTGTGCCGAAGATGATGGGCATTATGGCACGGATAATAGTCGAACTTCTTGGCATTGAAAGCAACCCAAAAAGAAATTGACTTGGCAAACTTAACGTTTAAATTAAATTATCGTTTGATCCTTCACGGAAAAGGGCAGCGAATATATTCTTATCAGAATATATATCAGTATGGGATAATAATTTTGGACAGCTAAGGGCACTCTGCATTACTCTCTGTCATTCACGGATTATCTTCCTGGATATCCTTGTGGATCCTGTTCCTGTAACAAGGTACGTATCCTATGACCAAGATCAGACAGGAGCATCGTGTCAGCTCGTTTTTCGTTTGACAGAGCGGTCAGCCTCGTTATCCGCAATCCCTTTGGTCCCCATAAGGGCGGGTACTAATTAGCAACCTAGGCAGAGAGTGTAATCAGAAAAACATAGGAAAGGAACGCGCAGGCTTATCCTCGCTCGGGGACAATGCAAAAGGTCAGCCAACAGGACGGACGAGTCCTATTTCAATTCCAGCAAGTTAATTGGAATTGTTTGCCGCAGACACCGCGAACTGCTTGCCCTAGCCCACCTTCCACATTCACCTCCTCGGTCCCCCGGCTCATGCTCCCATCGCTATGGGAGCCCCCCTCCTCCTCCTCCCCTGCTCCTTCTCTATTCCATCGCCTCTTTCTCTTCGCAACCTCCCGCGCTTTTACCACCTAACCAACTCGCCCACCTCCATTCTGCTCTTCAGAATTCTCCCTGAAACCCACCCCGTAGCGTTTCCACTCATAGACCCCTGGATATCCTCCTGAGCGGAATTAATTCCTCCTATCCTACGGGCTCTTCAGGATGGTCCAGGAGCTAGCCGTTGAAATACCCAAGGAGACCTTCCGCTGTCGGATTTCGAAATGAAACCAATCGAAATCTTGAACTTTCTACGGTCCCCAAGTTCTTCGAAGGATTTCGGAATTGTCCCGATACCGATCAGGGATCTGCTTCACGAGCAAATCCTACTACCTCAGGTTTGGATTATCCGCTACTGCTACGAGATCATTCAGCTTCTTTCTTTAGTTTATTCAACGTCTTATCGAATCTTTTATTTTATACTCTCAAGCTCTCTCCACATTATATACTTCAGACCAGAGTCTCCGTTAGGTACGCGTACAGATCTTTTAGCAGTTCCAAAGTGAACGTTGTTTCTATGCCGGCTTCGGTCGCCCAAAAATATTCTCTCTGCAGTCCTACGCTCTTCTCGATGGCCTCGCAAAGTTCGACGAAGTGATCGGAGCTTATGAGTATTATGAAGTTACGGAAGCTGCGCGAGTAACGAAGCTTTTGACGAAGATATTCGTGGAGCTCTTCCCTGGGAAGGATCTTCTGGATCCTATTGATCATCCTCGTGAGCCCACCGGACGCTATCTTCTGATTGGATTCTACGAAATTAGGCTTGTACATCCAGAATTCTTCTATCTTCCTGGACCAACTCTCCATATCCAATCCCTGAGATTGTAAATAATTCATGAAATTCTGGATATCAGGAATCCTTTTCAGATCCTCCAGGATGAAATTTTTCATCTCGTCCACGAACTGTACAGTTTCGTGTATCTGCTTATCGTACATGAGATAATCGTTGATTATTTTTTGCACCTCGTTCAAAGGGACGAATTCAAGGATGTCTTGCAGGTCCTCGTCGAGGGAATTTTTAATACTAATTTCCATCTCTGTATTTCTTCTCGTTCCGCTGCTCTCGTACGCCAGGATACTCGCGAGCAAGATGGATACGACGACCATCCCCACGACCACCAGAGCACCGTTCATCCTGAATAACTTCGAGCTTTTTCTATCCACCTGGTGGATTCTTGGTAGCGTTTTGAAATCCGGTATTCCTTTAAATTTATGTCACTCCGTTCACTGGCAAGCCAAAAGTTTCTTTCCCGCGATAAGAACGACTTCGTGCTGCTGCTTCTCGGTACCCATTATCTTGCCACCTATTTGTTGCTGCGAACTTCAAACTTCCTACGAGCTGCGAATAACGGTGAATTACGTTTAAACAATTTAATCACGGTCTCATTCGAGTTCCAAAGTGCGGATTTTGCTTACTTATGGAGATGCGAGTTTCATGCTGTTTCGTAATTTGTAACAGGGTGTGGGTTATGTTTTTCTTCCACGGAGCCAAAGATTACTTTTGTAGGATTCATTTCGTGTGATGGCATTCTTCGAATTTGTGGATACCGGTAGAATGATTTTTTTTTTATATATTTTATTCAATACGATACTTCTACATACTTTTAGAGGTTGTTCAACGTCGTTGAACGAGATACGCGTGAAGTTTGTGAATTAGATTTTTACTAAAAAAAAAAACTGTTTTGCATTTATTTACAACCCGGGAAAAAATCAGATTAAAAATTCCCCTTTATCTTATCACGACGTTTTGGATCTGACCGGACAGCGACAAAGCATAGATCTTATCACTGTTATTATTTTTCTCCAGGGACAAGGAGTCGGTACAAAAGTCACCAATTCGAATCACAAAATACTTGTATTTTTAATGCTTACATTACATCAATTCCAACATATCCAAAATGATAATAATTATCCGTCGTAAGTTGCTTAGACCTGGATGCCGAAGATCGAGGACAAAAGCGCAGCAACGGCGTTAACGTCGACTCCAACAGCCAAGGCCTTTTCACGGAGCTTTTGGTATTCCTCGTTGGAAACGAGAGCATTGATTATGGTCTGGAATTCATCGGATTCAATTTGAGCAACGAAATCGGCAAAGGCTGGTGATTCCACGAGTTTTGTATCATAGAGAGCGGAGATTTGCTCGGTTGGAAGGATAGCCTTGATATCAGCGATGAGACCAGCAATTCCTCCGGTGATCTTGCTCACGGGACGAGCAGCTTGAAGGTTTCTGCTTGCAGGAACGGGAAGCTTGTCAAGACCAAGTGCTTCGTGAAGAGCGTTCACGTAAGCGTAGACGTCAAGACCAGCATTGTGCATATAGTTCAGGAAGGCTATGTACTCCGGTATCGTATCAACGCTCTGGACCAGGGCGACGAACGAGTCAGATGTCACGTATTCGAGAGCAGCCTGAACTTGCGAGTCTTCGGTGATGTATTGAGTGCCGATTGCAACAATTTCGTCACCAGGTAGAAGAGCCAGGAAATCTTGGAGGTCCTCGTGGAGGCTGCTGGAACGAAGCTTGTTGTCGTGGGCTGGAATGGCCGAAGCCAGAGCCAAGGCAGCCAAGAATACCAGAGAGTACTTCATCTGGGATAATGGGAAAAACATTTGATTATGAAAAATTACACAGTAAATGGCTATAAAACTGATAGACCTGATTAACTAGTTACAGTTGATACATTATAATTCCTGATCACAGGCAAAATTATAAGGCTTACCTTTAATGCGCTGGAACAGTGCTGTGTGATGATTCGAGTAACTTCGCATGGGTTTATATATGAAATCTAAACGGGACACGTGACCAGTTTTAATATCAGACCAATCACTGAGCATTTAGTAATTGTGTGATAAGATTGGACTGTCACCAGGTGAGAAATTTCAATGGGTTAGGATATCAGCATCGATGGTTAATCGATAGTACGATAAGTCGATGAAAAATCTGTGCTATGCAGGTGGATGCTCTTGTTCAATATCAAGTGACGTCCTTTATCAGTATCAATTTCGAAACGTCTTCGAGAAAAAGTCAATGACACTCTCAGGTAGTGATTTCTTGTGAAATATTGTACCAAATAATTTTCATAATTTGAAGTACGTCCGAGTAGGATTGTACCGATATGAAAATTATTTTGGAATTGTTAGTTACGCGGATAATTCGAATTTCAGGAAAAAGAGAGAGAGGGAGAGACAGATATTAGGAAAGAAGGCAAGAGATCCCGAAGAAGAAGCTAGATGCCGGGAAGGCGAACGTTTAAACTCCTACGTCTCGTTTTTTAGTCTCGGTTCGTTACTGAAACTCCGAAAGTTCTGCCAATTGAACGAGAAAGCAAAGCGCGCCGCGTGTTGCGAATGGCCTCGGTGCTCGATAAATAAGAAGAGGCGATGTTTGAGCAGGTGGCGCTAACTTTTAAAAGGAAAGTAAAGGCTTCTGTTCCCTTTTCGATCCCTTTCCTTCACTTGTACATTCTCTCTCTCTCTGTCTCTCTCTCTCTCTCTCTCTCTCTCTCTTTAATTCCTTCCATTTACCTTGCCTTTAACACTATTGCACTCGATACTTCCGGTACCTATATCTATCTCTCTCTCTCTCTTTTTTGGTACTATATACGTATACATGTACTCTGTATATACAGTAACTGTCTTTAGCTCTACCGCCAGGAGCTCTAATTAAAATTGTTATAATTTAATAAGCCTCTCGATTCCAGAAGCGTCGTAATAGGAAAGTTCGCGATATTTTAACATAGCGAGAATACGACTATAAAGAATCAACGTTGAACTCGCCTTTTAACTTTTCCACTCAATGTGGAACACACCGTAGTAGTTCCTCTTGGAAGGATTTAACGCAATTTCGTCCTCGTGACTCCCTCCCTGACTTCTTCGACTTCGTCCTACTCTCTGGCACTTTTACCGACGAGCTCGGTAGGTAATATAAATTCAAAATGATATTATTCAACCCGAGCTACTCTTCTCGCTTGGTTACTAGATTGGGATGGGGGGCAGCAGAAGGTGAAGAAGAAGGGAGCGAAAAAAAAAAAAGGATTAACTTCATTTCCCGAACCCTTCGTCTCGCAATGGAGTAGCTGTGACTCTTTTTCGCTGTTTCTTTCAGGCTTCTCTTCGCTCTCCACCTCTCACCTGAAGTCCAGACTTTTCTCCTCAGGACTTCCATCAAGAATGTCTTCGCCGGCTAATTGCACCAGGAACGGGGACAGCTTGTAAAAATGAAAATTACGGAATCGGAACGTGCACCTTTGCTTTGTAACAAGTCTGACAGTTAATCAATTAGTCAGTTACGTAGCCTGAGAATGAAAGTGGTTGGTAAGAAAAAAAAAAAAAAAAATACATTTTATCGATTCAAACCAATCTTACGGCTGTGAGTAGAAAAAGATATACTTAATTCGTACAAGTATGACCGGTATAGTCAAGTAAGAAAAATATATTTTTGGAGCCACTCAAAGCATAGGCATTTACTGTCTGCGTACAGTCGTTTCAGCCAAATTTACAGTAGCAAATTTACAGCCAAAGTACAGTCCCTCCAATATTTCTGTCGTTTGACTCATTAAACATTATTCACTTGATTGACACGAGTGTATTCGAGTGAAGTCGATAAGTTGTTGTTAACCGTAACTTTACGATAGAGCTAAGATAACAGCGCAGGCTCTGTTAAGTCATTCTTATCATATTTTCTATAACATCCAGTCATCAACTTATTGAAAAACAATGAGTCTCTCGTGACTTTATCTGAATGATTTACTTTACAAATTTTTAAATCAATTTAACAAGTCTCTATCGTTGCGTGATAATCGACGCTGTAGGCGTTCGAGTGCCTAGCCTTTGATTTACTGAAATCAATGGAAATCGATAAAAGATCATGAAGCATCTTCGAGAAAACGTAGAGACGTTTACGAGAGGAAAGAAATTAGGAGGATGATAAAATAAGAGAAATCGCGAAGAGCTGTCTAACTTGATATAAGCTGTAGGCAGAATGTTTCTATGGAAGCTGTAATTTTAGGTGATATTGTTTCTCCCTTCCTTTACAAGGGAGGCTGGAGCCGTATCAAATTATTTTCTCTCATCCGCTAGACAAACTTTTACCCGATATTATAGCGGCACGTGGCGGTAACGGCTTCACGTGTTGGTCGCATCGTTACCAGTTATGGCGTTCAGATGGTTTTGCAGCCCGAAATAAGACGAGAGCGCAAGGATGCGTCGGATTCAGGCAAATCCGCAAAATAATACGAGACAGATTAACGGCTGTGGGGTAAAAAGAAAAGGATTAAGAAAAAAATTCTTTTTCGCAGTGATAACGCCGAATCGTTGAACGACTAAGTTTGCCAATCAGAAATTCACGGTGTTTGCCAGGATCGAGAGTGAGGTAGCACTTATGGAAGAAGCAGCAGAGACAAAGAGAGAATGCAATGACTAGCAGAAAGGGTAGCAACGGTGATGCTGCGTGCAGTGTAAAGCTGGACCAAAGGAAGCTCTGCGGTTGTTTTTTCGTTCCTCCAGCTAACATAGTTTGGTGTCCCGACTGAAATCGTTGGCCGTAGACTGCCAGTGTATAAGGGTGGCCATATAGGGTTAGAACGCAGAGGGTATGGACTCCGGGGGTGGTTGGCCGTAACAAATCTTCCGCGAGTAATCGAGGTCGCGCCTCAGCTAGGTTTTACTCCTGAACACTTAACTCTATTGCGATTGGATTCTCTCCCAGGGCTGCGAGAGAGCCCTCTCTCTCTTCCTACGTTCCCATACCAGAGGTACTTTCTTATACGTGGAAACGTTATTACAAGCGACGCGATAAAATTCCCCGGAGACGGAAAAACATCGGCTGAGACGCCGAGGTAGAGTCGTTCGAAGAATCTAGATTTTAACTCGAGATCTATTTACATGCGTTTACGTATACGTACGTGAACCCGGCTAACCTACATGCTTTTGGGAAGCATCCAGGTTCTTTGAAATATACTAGGAAGACACGTCAGAGAAGTAATAGAGTCTTAGTAAGTATGCAAGATTTATGGAGTTAAATTTTCTTAGAGGATATATAACCTTTAAGTGAACCCATTTTTAATTCTGTGCATCGGTACCGCGACTAGAGAGTGAACTTTTTATCTCAATTAGTCGTATGCACAGGTGCAAAGAGTAATCGTAGCCAGTAGCGAACAGGTTGCTTGAAGTCCGCGGGGTGTTGATGGTCCTGCGAGGGCAATAAAATTGTTTGCGAGTTGTAATAACCTCATTAGTTACCACGGGCAACTTCGGAACTCGGCTGAAGTGAATAATGGAGCAACGGCTATCTTGGCCCTTCAATCTTGCCGCTTCCTCCTCGTGTCTTGCATAATTCGTGCTTTTACGCTAATGGCGTTTCCCAGGGACGTAGAGCGTCTAGGAGAAATCGGGTTCTTACAGGATTACCAGAGCTTCGCTAGATGAGCGCTGAAGGGGTCCCCTCCCGCGTACTTCGGTGAAGTGGCTGAGGTGTCCGCGCGAGGAATCAAGAAGGCAAAGCAAAATGGCGATGGCGAGGTGTGGAAAAAATTAAGAAAAATTTATCTGCAGGAAATCGTTGGGCTGGCTCTGTGAATATCTGAAACTCTGATGAGTTCAGCTGGACGACGAGTGATGTGGTCATCCGCCCTTGTACATCCGATCGTCGCCAAACATACTGTGGAGAGGTGTTTGCGCAGAGCCCATGTTACAAGGTAGCTAGGTAACCGGTTCGACGGAATGGTAAGGGTGACTGGTTAATGAACCCTTGCATGACTAAACGCTCGATTTTGGTCGAGGAGTCGGCGTTGGCAAACGCCACACGGTCAGTATAATTGGAACAGAGGAGAACTTGGCCCGAGGTGGTACTTCCTGTCTCTGGGAGACCTGTACTCTCCGGTCCTGGCTCTCTGTGTCCCTCGGGCATTCGCAGGAGCGATTACGATCGGTAGACAAGACCGCGGATAACGCGAGCCATCCTGGCGTAAGGTAATCGACGTACCTTTTGCGCCGTGTATATTGTACTTCGATAACGAGCGAACTTTCCTCGGGCCAATCGAGCAAAGTAATTATCCTGATATTCGCGTTACGTTAATTAACATCCTCCTAACGCATTTCCACGAACAAGAGATATAACGCGGAATGTTTAGACAGGATTATTCAATAGACCTGAAGTTAGAGCGTGTTTGCTTTATTTCTATGGCATAATCACTTTTAGGTGTTGCACTACGCCTGAATTGGCCTGTATACACGGTTATTCGGGATTGTTGCGATACCCGAAGATGCTACTGTCTATTCGATTTGTACTGATCTAGATGGTACGACCACCTTCAGGTGGTAGAATAGTCCTGAATAACCCGCGTATAATATACATATGGAATAGACAGAGTTCTCCTTAGAATTTGAAGATCCGAGTGTCTTTATGGGAAGCCGGTAGAGAGTTATTGAGACGTTAAATTTTTTAATAATAAAAGTGTCCGAACTTTCGGACGATTTGCTAGTGTCTGAAAACTGGCGAACGATTTGGGACAATGGTAACTTATGCATTCCTTTCCTTGTGGCAATTTCGAAATGCGTATTTGATAGTGATTCACGTAGCCGTTTCGTTCAATTAGATTGCAAGCTGAGCTCGGCTGGTATCCTGGTCGTAGAAAGAGAACGAGGTTGGCAAACAAACCGGGAAGAAATGTGGAATCGTTTGCATATCTCGCGCCGTTCCGTGCTTGCGGGAATAGTGGGAACTTAAAGAGCCCTGGAAAATTATACGGGGAATATCGGAGTGGCATTTTAGTTTAAACGGGATTTCTTACCCAAGGCACTGTCACGAGACTCTCTGACTGTTTGTACACAGGGTATATTATGTCCAGGTTGGTAATGCCACTATCAGGCACGTCCGGACAATATTTTGTGAGATGTCTCGCCGAGCGGAGAGTGTTCGAGTTTGCGTTACCTAGCGAATTTCTCGTGACAGCTCCTGGAAGAGACCCGAAGCTACAGGAGAAGGATGACCTATGGGACATGGAGTTTGAAGGTTTCGGAAAGAGACAGAGAGAAAGGAGAGAGACGGTTAAGAAGCGAGAGCTCAAGTTTTCAGGACCTAACGAGAGAGTCGGATGGAAAAGGCAAAAAGTAGGTCACAAAGGAGCCCCATGAAGGCAGTCAAAAAACATCCCAGCGAGTCCCGTGGGACGTTTACGAAACCACATTTTATTTCGATACACTCAGCTTCTACGGTAGCAATTTTCCCAAAAGTAAATAGCCCGGCTTCTCGTATGCATTAAAGTTTGAGAGGCGTCCCGTTCGCAATGGGTTGAGACGAATTTTTGGTTCGGATCGAATGAGAGAGTGAGAGAACGATGGGAGTGAGGAGGTGGGAGTCCGAGGGGGGTGCGAGAGAGATGCAGTGCAAAGAGAAGAGAATTATCCTGGATAAATTACAGGATTCAGGAGACACGATCCTATGACCCGTGGAACCGGGTGGGTCTCCCTCTGTCCCTTCTCTCTCTTCTACTCACTGGGTGGCCCAGAGAAACGAAGCCAAAGTAACCCTGGGCGCCGCAGGAAACCTTCCACTCTCGGCCGGGCAGTTTATCTGCATGCAACCACATGTTATTGTTGTGTATTTTAGCCCGGGCTGTCCATATCTCGTGATATAATAACGGACTAACAATGGCTTAATCCGGGCCGGGCACTGGGGCGGGATACGAGCACAAAAGGTGTGAGCTACGGAACTAAGCTGATTAGGAAACCTTCCCCTCCCCTCTCCTATATTATAGTACCCCTGAGCGCGTTTACGCCACTTCGTGCCCGGATCTCTTAGGGTTGCCCGTAGTTACAGGTTGTCTCTCTATATCAAAGAATTATTCCCTATGGCTGGTCTGACGAAAAGAAAAAGAAAAAAACAGAATTAAAGATCAGGCTAGTCATCAATCAGGCAATCGCTGGGCTCCTGTACAAATGGGTTCGGTACTGTTATTTAAATGAAAGAGGGTTCGACTACTGTAAATGATTTAGTATGAGATTAAAATCATCTATATCTTTGGACAGTTCCTTAGATTGGAATTTAACAACTTTATTTTTTTAATCTATCCTTTTCAATTTATGACATCCAGTAGATATACGGATGCTCGTAGCTCATCGGAGCTCAATCCGTTTAGGACGGCTAAAACGTAGGACCATCCCCTAGGAATTAACCCAGGGAAACGCACTGCCTCGTATCACTGAAGCATAACCTACTGGCTGTGCGATATCTTATACCTGGTGAAATTACGCAGTGCATAACGAGAGGGTTAAGATTTTAATCAATGCTTTTATGCGTCTCATGTTCTCCTGTATTTTGAATAAACTCTGCGATTGGTTTATGGGTATTCGTATGCGTTTAGGTATGTATAGAGACAGGAAAATGAACGGGTGATGTAAAATATGGGATACTTCAGAAATGCTACAGAATATTCATCCGAGAGGCGATAAAAATTCAAAGTTAAGGAAAAGAGCGAAAGTCAAAGTTATTAACAGAAATTGAAAGCAATCGAATTGGTGCAAAGTCAAAGTTTGCCATTAATATTACATAATTCCGTAACGTGTTCGGTATGGTCTTCTACCTAGAATAAAATACATTAAATCGAAATCAATCAAATCTTCCAATTTAAAAGTTTTACCCCGACACTTAAGCTAGTTCCGAACTAATTCTGTTAACAAATGAATTTCCACGGACGGGATATGAATTACCGAAAGTTGTCGAACTTTCGTGGATTTAAAATTTTCATGTCCTTTACCGAAGACTCCTACGATTTATTATATTTGTATTTATTTTTTCCTATGAAATTATGCATCAGGGGATGCGCTGATTTAAATCCTCACTGTTTATTTCGCGTTATCCGTTACCGTCTTACTTTCGCGCTGCCGCACTTCCTTCTTTCGTCTACTACACCCTACTTTCCACCCTTTGCCAATCCCTGCACCTTCTTTAGCTTTTCAAACTTCCTCGTTTGTCCAGCTTCTCCCCATTAAACTGTATGGAATATAATTTCGTAGAAAATTCCGCGCCGTCGCTCCCTTGCGTAGTTTCAAGAATGCTAATATACTTTTTACAGTACGCCTCGTCGCCGTAATACAAAGCAGCTTTCGGTTCTCTGGCAAACGAGCCGGCAGAAAATTCTCGTTGCTTTCCTTTCCGTTCTCGTGAGAGCGACTGTGTTAGATGAGATAAAAAGAAATCAAAATAGACATTGGTCTATTAGTATACCAAGAAAACGAATCTTACTGTCTCTTGTGTACCAAGCTTATATATATATATATATATATATATTGTAACCTGGTGAATTTTCATCCGTCTTGTTCTCGGCGTTAACAGAGTTTTTCGACGACGTCCGTGTAAATGCGTCCAACCAGGAGCCACCTCACGTGCAGCCAACTCGATCTGTTAGAATCTATTTTAATTCTTTTGTTTCGTTTTCATTCTGCCAACACTATTGTACACGCGCGTTTGCCGAGTCGTCATCGAGGGAAACGAACCACCGGTCAGCTGGGACTGCTGAAGCCTGCGGCGTCATGAGGAAAAGCTTCGTTCAGCCGCCGACAGAGTGCGCCACGCACGTCTGGCCACGTTGCACGCACGAATCGCGCCTCCGCCTACGACGAGCAGAACAGAAAGCAAAAGGCCCACTAGTGGGCCAGAACCTGCGAAGATGGTAAAGGAACATCTGCAGAAAGGAGGCAGGATTCCGCGAAGCGACATAGGAAGTACGTCCGCGATGTGAGCAATGGACAATTAACATATTATCTAGTTTATAAATTCGAGCGTGGAGCTATAATTGGGTAGAAGGGTCGTCGGTCCGTAGAACGAATTGCTTATTGATAATACTTGCTTGAGGAATGTGATGCCTCAGGATTTTGTCTGGATGTTAGAACAGCCGTCACTTAATTAAATTTCCAGCGAAAATTGTCCAAGTGGAACCTGGGTCCCGAGTAGAATTTCAATCCACGATTAAGGGGTACCTCTTTTACGCTTCCGAAACCATTACCTGTTAGAGACTCTACGGAGAGGTTTCTGAGGATGGACACGCGATTGAATAAGCAAGCAAATATTTTTGTGAACGACGCATTCTCGTAACGATCTTTATGATTTCTATGCTGAGTGCCAGAAGTAGGTATGTAACTTTATATTTTCTACTTGGATTTATTAGACTCATTCGTTTTCCCATGAGAATCCGTCGATCGCTAGAATTACTTTTTATACGATATTTGTTATGTTCGAATTTTGAATCGGAGAAGACGTCGCTTGGTCTGCCACTCCATTGATAAGTAATAAGAACCTGATAACGATCGAAGTCGAAGTATTTTTGGGCTACGTGATCGCAAATGGCGATAGCGAAATCAATGCTCAAATTTAGATCGTATGCGTATCGATCGGTTAATCTCGCGTCAAAGTGAGAAGGATTAGAATTTAGCAGTAAGGTATATATACATCGTATATAGTAATATCCATATAAATATATATAATCAATTGAGGATAAATTATTGACATTTGAATCGAGGACAGTCGCCGCAGCACAGAAAACGGAGGTAGTTAATTTATTCTCAGGTTATTCTAGCGCTCTTGAAAATGAACTAATTAACATTCTGTAACGTAGCGGCTAGAAAGAGAAAACTAAAAGGAGATTAGAGAGACAAAGAAGGACAGCATAGTATAAGAGCAAAGCGAGAACCAAGAGAGGAAAGATGTAGCGCGAAATCCCTCATCCGCAAAATACTTGAAGATAGTTGAGTCAGTCCAAGGGATGAAGGTTGCCGCAATTAACGCGTATTACACAATTTTCCAGAATACGTGCTACGGTTCTTGTAAATTTTTTAAGGTTTTATTTTTTTAACCAAACCATTTAATAGTTTTGCTTAATATTTCGAAGTAAAGTCTCGCAGACCGTTGATCATTGTTCTTAGATCCGAATGGTTACAAACCGTAGTTTTTGGTAGCTCGCGGGTAGTGGGGCCAAGTGGCACGCGGAACGAGACATAAGTTACGCTTTTAATGCAGCTAATTAAGCCCTGGTTTTGCCGGGAGTGTATATACAAGCGGGTAACTTTTGAAAACGGTTCGCGGATATTTACCGTCGTAAATCTTGAGGCGAGGAGGGTCGGGATAATATACGGCGATTTCGACCCCTCAGCAGCCTCTGAAGGAAGAGGAAGCGAAAGTGGGCGGGAAGGAAGCAGGAGCAGCGGCACATTGTACAATTATAAAAATACAGTATATTTATTGCCTAATATATTTAATGTCTTAGACTACTTCCAGAAACCATAATGTGCTAATGAACTGTCCCGCGAGTATCTTAAATTAAGGGATGCCCCACCCCATCTCACCCCTACGATCTCCACGTATTACACGTGACTACCGTAGCCGTCATATCAAGAGCGGATTACACAGAGATTCACAGAAACGTAAACCACGGTAGTGCAAGGGATGCAAAATTTTTCCTAGAAAATTCCGAAATAGAATTTCCCTTCCCTCGAGTGGCCAAACTTTGCTAGACCAACGAACGATTCTAGTTCCAGTTTCTCGGGCACCTTCTTCAGAATGAAATTTTCTAGAGGACCGTCCAGTGGAATCGCTTCGAGACTCCAGACGAATGCGCCTGTAGTAGGGATGGATGCCAGCCAGAAAGACATGCCGAGGATGTTCTCGAAAAATACAAGGGGCTTGACAAAGTCTGAGAGGTCAGACGCTCTTTCGGGACACGCGGAAAGTTTTAAACTGGAAACATCCAATTAGGATGCAAAGACCCGAGTTAGGAGTCTCGCTGGGAAAGGGTAAGAGGACATGGCTCAGCCATAGGTCCTTCCAGTCTAGGACCTGCACTTCTTGATTCTCTCTTGTCTCTCTTGTCCGTATAGAATTTTCATTCTCTCTCTCGCAGAGATCTCTTGCGTTAGCTACAGCGAGGGGAAGAGAGAGAGAAAAGGGGATTCATTTTTTAAGGATAAAAAAGCACAGGACGTTCGTATAGCTACTATTTACATGCTGCGTAATATTTTATGGGCAGGAAATTAATTATTTTCTTATCAATTAGCCCCGTAGCTAATTACTGTAATTGCACTGGACTGGGCTGGCTAAGGTTCAACTACCTTTGGAGTTCTTATCATTCTTACCGTGTGCTGCACTGTGTGCGCCCACGGCTGGTTATCCCTTTTTCCTCTTTCTCCAGCTTCGTGATCCTCTATCCTTCCGTTATCCAGGAACCTCAGTCTGGTCCTGTCTTAGCCATGTTTCTTTGTCCTAATCGAGCGAGGCATCCCCCAAGCGCACCAGACAACCCCAACGGCTGAGCTACGTTAGGTAAAGTAAATAGCAGACGAACCACCCTGTAGTCTCTCTCTCTCTCTCTCTCTCTCTCTCTCTCTCTCGCTCCCTCTCTTTTTTCTCTTATCCCCAAAATCAGATTACGTCTCTCGCAACGGAAGCGAACGACCATTGCCACGAGTCGATTGCCAAAGAAAATCACATTGTACATTTTTGGGGATAGACGCAGTCAATGTAAAAGGACTTTGTTCGTGTTAGGTTAGGTTTTAAGTATTTCTTATGTAATCGTGAAATATCCTATCTCGTGAGAAGAATTGGAGATGACAGTGAAAGAGGAAGGAGAGATGAATTTTTTCTTTTTTTTTTTTTTTTTTTTCTTAACCCTTTTCTATCACTCGTCATTACGGCTTACTGTAGGTATCTGGTTTCCACCGTGAAGTAACCTGGCCCCGTTCTTCGTGCCCTTTTATGTACGTCCTATAAATTCAGCATCGTCGACTTGCCAATCGTATCGCGGAATTTTTCACGAGGTCGCGGCGATTCGAGGTCTCGCAACTGCCGGGGCCACCTACTGCGTTCCGGATCGATACGTTTTACAGGACGTTTAATGTTTCCACGGTGGCACTTTGTGAAGTGTTTTTTGACGTGGAAACTTTTCGTAATAAGACATGGAAGAATTCGCAATAAGGGAAAATCGAGGATGCTGAATGATACAGATACGAAGGTTGGAACGGTGTACTTGCCTTTGGTTTGACATACCTCCGAGTTCGTTTCATCGAAAGATCCGTCGTCTTACAGGGAATTACGTATAACATCGAATCAATTTCAGACGTTACCTAGAATTTGAAAAATGGCTTTTCTTTTTTTTTTCGTATAAATATAGGAATTGAAATTTTTTTTTTTTTTTTTCTTTTCTACCAAGCTTATCTCACATTCGATTTCTCTCTTGGGTCTCCATATATATGGAATTGCGAGATTCTTTCCCGCTGGGTTGGATTCCCGATCAGCAACTTTACACCCGGCTTTCCTATACCCTTTGCTTCTTGGCAAATACTGAAATACCACGGAGCGTCTCGCAGACGCACCAAGACCTCGAGACACCTTGGCAGGGTATTACTGGGAAATGCATTTTCACTGAAAGAATTTCGCCCGATGCGAGAAAGACTCCTGGTATCTACGTGAAAGCCAACCCCAAGCTGTCTACCTATTTTTTTTTAACCTTACGTCTCTGAATCCCCTCCGGGAGTCGCGCGCCTTGGAGACGAGGTGAAAGCACGAAAGTCGGAATTGTTATTGCGAATCGTATATGTTTTGTAGACAGTTTTAGAAAATTTATATTGTCCTTATTGCGAACGGAATCGACATTACCGGATTTACTTGTATCGAGGGTATCTCTGAGATAGATAATTGACGAGTATTTAAAATACTAGGACATTAAAAATTTTACAATTTTCTCAAAAATGTAACTGTATCATTATCGTACGAAATAAATTTTTTTTTAATCTTATACCGGTCTGGTATTTATTTCTTCTCTTTGTGCTCTGTCCATTTCCTGTGGTCTGGCGGTACTCGTTTCTTCTGAATGAAGATAAAAAAATCTGAGGATTCGATTGTATCCAAAGGAAGAAACGAGTCTTGTTTGGCCTCCCGTCCGATCACCTTTCTTTTTTTTTTTCCCCCCTTTAACGAACTTTCCTAAGTTTTCTGTTTGCTGCGCTTATTTAATTTCTTGCTCTCGAAGCGCGCAGTCGCTATCTGTGGAGAAATTGAGACCAGGAAAGAGAGACTCGTGTGGAGGGGGAAGAAAAATGAAAATAAAAAGAAAAGCTCCTAGAAGGCCAGGACTCGTTCCAATGTTAATAATTCGATTTCCTTGAACGGCAGGAAAATCTATAGACTGTGGTATCGTTATCCAATCGTTGTTCTTCGATCGATCCATCGTTCTCCTTCGTATTCTTGTTCTTTCCATGCACTGACAATACAGGGGGATATCCGGTAAGGAGATTACTATTGAATTTTGCTGTTTCTCTCGTGAAAACCTCTCCCTAGCCATCCAGGGGAATCACGAAAGTAAAACAGAACGATAAAAAATGATTGTTAGTACAGAATTTTCTATGAGCTCAGTGACGCATCTCTTTGATCTCCTGAGAAACATTGAAAGTCATGAGGATCGAGGTGGATTCATAAAAAATGCCGAACAATGAAGAAACGAGAGAAAGAAAGAAAAAAAGAAAGAGGGGAAAAAATTGGCCATTTAGCGTATAGCCAATAAAGCGGAAGACTCACGAGTTGCCGGGGTTCGAGGGGTTGTAAATAGCCAGGATCAAAGGGCCCCTCGTTGAAGCATCCCTCTTCGCAAGTTTTGCGTCATTACTCAAACTAAAAAAAATCAAATTACGCTCCCTGCAGGCCTCGTCCTGATTTCTTAATCCTCGAGTTCACATCGGACATTTATATGACCTTAACGGAGCTTTAGAATTTTTTTTTGGAAATTCCATCTCTTCATATTTTCCTCTTGTTTTCATTCCTAATTGTTCTTGTACTTTTAGCTCGGTAGGCAGAGATAACACATATAAATATGTACATATATTGTACTTTTCTTCTCGTACCTCTTCTTCCTTCCAGTGCTTCTCCATCCAGTGGAAAGTCCCTTCTTTTTTTTTTTTTTTCACCGAGTAAATCTCGATGCGAAATTATGACTAACGCTCACGCGATTCCGCTGAGCTATTATCCTGGCAACGCGAGTTTATTTACCCGGGTGCTTTCGCAGGAACGTTGGATGTTGAGGTTGTAGCAGCCATTTTCCAGCGTTGCTCAGGAGAAAGTAAATAAATCGAGGAGAAAGAAAAATTGTAACCTTCCCTAATCCTCCGTGTGCTTCTTCCTGCTTTCCCCTCGCTAGGGGGATGAGTAAGAACGGCGGCTGTGCTCCGGCAGGTCCCTTCATCACGGTAGCCGCGGGGCAAGTCGCGAACCGGCGGAGCTCGGAAAGACGTAGACGCCGGTACAGTATAGGTAGGGTAGTAGCCATTTGTCATCGTCAGCGTCGCGACGCCTTGACACTGACAGTGAACACTGCTAAACCAATTAAAACTATGTCGTCAGAATAGGTATGGGTGGAGAGATCGATTTGGCGAGTAGTAACACTGCCAAAAGGAATAGCAGCGTCGGAGGGTGAGGTGGAGGGGCGAGGGGGGGGGGGTTGGAAGCATAAACTAGTCCCTGGAGAAGGTAGGGGAGGAATTGCTTGTGTCGGGAAACCCTAGTACAAGTGGCGGGAGCAAGCGTCCCGACGTTGAGCGTCGCTTTGAATTATGCTTTGCCTAATAATTTATATTCACTGCAAAAAAACAAACCGGATTTAGTTGAGTTTTGATCCGCGAATTTATGCGAGTTTACGTACATAACGTAACATCCCCTAGGACTGTTACCCTCTCCAGCTCCTTTTCTCGTATTCGCTAGAGTCACGTGCTCCTAATGATTTACGGATGGGATGAATTATAGTTACGAGGGGATCGAGTTTTCCGCCTCTTATCCCGTTTTTCCTTATCTTTTCTATTTTTTTTTAAATCCCTAATCGGACCATTCTCAAGGATTTTAAGGGAAAAACTGTGTGGACGATTATAAAGGACGTATCCTGGATAGCATAGTGAATGTTGCGGTTAGGAATTCGAAACACTAAGGGTCTGGTCTTCCAGCAATGCTCGATGTCTGATGTCTGGCCAGAGTTCCCAACTGAATCCTTAGCCGAGTCTATCGCAACGACTAGGCATCCATTTTACGTGTAGCCACCTGCCAGTATGCCGTGCGCGATTGAAACTTATGCAACAACAAGTATCCAGATAACTGGAAACACACCGCATGATTCGTACCGTGTACCATCTCGGGTTCACTAGTTCCCACTAGTTGCTCACCTCAACTCGATGCAAACGGCTCAAGTTCGCCGTTGTTCGACATTCAGCGTTCAGCGCTCGCCGCGCGCTCTGCCGTCTAAGTTTGTAGCTGCAAACTTGTATCGAGCGCGGGACGTTAATATTGGCCGGGGCCCAGGATGCCCATGAACGGCAAACCGCCGGGAGAATAGATGGGAAGATACGAGGGTAGGAGGTACGGCCACAGTACGGAAGATAAGGTAAGTGGGTGAATGGACAGACGTATACAAGTTACTGGGGCTAGTTAAAATTTTTAGAACGTCGCAGGTCAAAGACTTTGGCGGTACTCGTGCGACGGGGGTAGTAAGAGATAAGTTTTTGTATAGGGCTGAGTTCACTCGTACCGTGGTAATGTCTCTTTTTTTTCTTCAACCCTTCTCTCTGATAATAATCCTCGACTAATAGGGATTGTGGAAAGAAACGGCAGACCAGTGAAAGGCTGCTAAGGATCAAAGGGTTGAGGGTAAGTCCAAAGGAAATTGCGTGAGCAACACGCTAGCGCTGACCGCGTGGAGGGAGAATAGTTTTTTTTTTCGTTCTCAAGACCCCCCCGACGCTGAAGTACCGGATGAAAGCAAGGCACGGCGCTTGGTCGACATGCGGTAGAAACTCAATTTCCCGTCTGTACCGGATGTCAACGCTTTCGGGAAAACAACTGTCAGCCAATACAGTTCCTGCACTGTGAAACGAACGCTCCCAGGCTATTTACTAACCTATTTCACGACGTACGTCGGATTTTGTACTTGATCGACTCGCTTACCTGCTGCTCCTCTGGATTCCGCTGCTATGGAAATCTCACCCTCGGTCCTACACAGACGGCTAGATACACACTGTATTTTCCCAGAGAGAAAACTCTTTGCATAGGAAATTCTAGTAACTATGTATTACCTGCTGAATCTAACTCAGTGTACACAGGGCGATCCGATCGAAAAGTATCAGTTGGTTTCGACGTTTGTCCTAAGGTTTATTTCAATTAAATATATCATAACATCACGTTAATTAAAATTGCTTATCGTATTCGACCGGTAAATTAAATCTTGATACTTCTGTATTTCTAACGGTATGCTATTTTGTTCTCAAACAAATTTCTCATTGAATATGTACATATCTTTCTGTAAATGCTAATATACCAAGTATCTCTAGCCCGCTATTAACCAGCGTAACAAATAAAATTATACCGAGGTCTTGTTTTTCCTATGAAATATGGATTCTCGAAGAAACTATTTTGTTATGCGCATACCGCAAGACCTTCCATCATTTGCTGAATTTCCTGTATTCAAAGTACTCGTACCTCTTCCAAGTATCCGAACTCATTGCGTTTCATTTATGATTGATTACCCGTGGATCAATATTACGTATCTTCCCAGATGGATTGCTACCTAGGACACAGAAACGGCAAACCGTTCGGAGCGAGGGCGTCGAGGCTCGAGGGTTGCGTAGGGCCCATTTCGCGTTTGCCCATTTATTTCACTGTGCCTGATACTCGTGGGTTTGTATGCGGGAGCACACGCCGGTACGAATGAGCTGTGTTCGAGCGAATACCAAGTGACTGATGATGCTGATGCGTAACGCGTTTCCGCCGCAATATCCTCTGTGGCGCATCGATTCCGGTAATTCGTGAGGTCGAGTCACTGATTCGCTCAATTCCATTTTGGGGCGGACGGTCCTCGTGACCCTTTCAAAATTACTAACTGCTTTAAATATCGACCTTTTAAACATAGGCTAAAATACTGTGCATTTCTTATTTTCCCTACCCTCGTTACCATTCATTAGCCAAGCCTATTCGAATGCGAGAATGAATACGGCGAAAAAATTTCATTGGTTCTTGTGCGGCGTCGATAAGCCGTGATTAGATTTTTTTTTTAATTCCTCAAATATTTTTTACACAGTACACTCAGGGAACGAGAAGAATGCAATTAATGGTGAATGCCTAGGCGTGACAGCGATTCAGCTGAACTGGCGCTGACTAGTACATTCGTTGGCAGTTTTGACAACACGGCTGACGCTTGTCGAGCTACAGTTACCGAGTCTGTAGTCAGCAATAAGATATCGTTACGGACTACCGGGTGTTAAATAAATAAATACATTGCGTTCTCACGCGTTTCCACGAGAATATAAATTCACGTGGCTGGCGAAGTCCGGGGCTAAACCGTAGGAAAATGTTGAGGATGATAGAACGGCACAAGGGAGGCTATAAAACAATACCATACGTTCCAGCAACAGTAGCACCAGAGAGGATACGGTTATACCAGGATTATTAATTAAAGTTAGCAACGGGCTAATTCGCGCAACAATTATTCTCGGAAATTAGTAACTTTGAACTGTGTCGCGCCGCATGCGCACATTCGTACCGTGTACCATCCTGGTAGTGAAGCTGGTATATGCTGATCCGAGATAATCCGACGCCTTGGGGTGGTAGTTCGCTGTCGATGCATTCGCGGAATTTAATGAGAAGAGTTCAAGGTCGATGCCAGTCAAGGAAACCGGAAGTGCAAGAGCCTTAGAATCCGTTTCGAGAAATAGGCTCGTTTAAGAGACATTCAGATCTGAATTTGAATTTTAATCGTTCGCTCTCGTAGGGGTTTTATTAGTCCTGTAAAACATTTATCCCTTTATCCAGAGATTTTTCGTAGACGCGTATACACGAGTTTTAGGTATGGCAGATCGTTAGACTTCGGGCATTACGTATTTATTCTAAATAATCTCGAGTTAAGCCAGCTTATCTTGACGAAAGGAAACCACCGTCTTGCGGACGATAATCCGTGGGTTTGCAATTCAAATTGGTAAAACGGGTTTAGGTTGCCGAGGTTACGTCGTAGCAGATCATTCGGCTTAGCACTACCTTCGTTGCCTTCCCACTGCAATCGAAGGCAGTCCAAGCCAGACGTGACTCGGAGAAATATATTCTATATAATAAGCATACGCAGCATTGGATCCGTTTGAGGAAGAAAAAGGCGATAGAGAAGAGTGAATCCCTGTTAACGTGTATCTGTACGCTCGTACGGCATAAGTAATTTGATCGTAAACATTTTGATACACAACGTCGAGGATCCTCGAGATCTTCCGATAGTCAGAAGGCTCGTGTTACGAAATAAGTGATATTAGATGTAAACAGGCATGTAGAAAATTTCGGTAGCGAACTTGTTGCTCTGCAGATTCCAGCGTCCCCCTTAATTAAGCAGCCTCGTCATTATTACTGCGTCGGAGAGCTCGAGCTTAATATTCTACAGAGGCACGCTCGTTCCGCGACGGCTGATGCTTTGGGGAGCACTAGGTAAAGAGATAAGTTTCGTACAAGAGGAAGAAGCGAAGAGATGGAAAGAAGGTAGAAAATATGAAAATAAAAAATATATATATATACACAATATATCAGAAGAAAAAGTACTACCCCTCTCTCTCTCTCTCTCTCTCTCTACTCCTCTTGGATATTATTTTCTCTCGTTCGAAAGCAGAAAACTTGTATCCGATGACGCACGTGGCAGTAACTGCCTCACGTAGCCGCTTCGTGTTCAGCAGGGTTGCTGTATAGCGTCCCTACGGATTTCCAAAAAAGAAACCGAAACCTTAAGCCACCGCTTCCACACGGCGGTGCTTTCATTCCTTCGCATTCCAGTTCCTCCGGCACTCACACCCTAGCAGCGCTGGCCTTAGAGTTCCCTCCAATCAGGAAGCCCGACGAGCTCCAAGGAAGAAAATAAATAAATAACCTTACACGTGTACCCGGAGAGAAGGCTTCCTCCGGTTCCCTCGTTCCTTCCATCCAGAAAGGAAGGAATGAATGCAGGAATAAGTTCCGGTTGCCTGCTACTGGAAAACTCTTGGATTCGTATTTTTCGTTAGGTGAAAAGTTTCCTAGGTACCTACCTACCTATCCTCTATCTATTTACCTGCACCTAACGCCTTACGTACCAACTGCGCGGGAGCTGATTCCAACCTCGCAATTTGGAACGGTTCCTTTTCCGTCTGGGATGCGCAGTTTCTGATGACGCTGCGGATGTTAAGAACACTGAAGCATAGCGGTAGCTCGGAATGGAAGCAAAGGAGCATCTAAGTGAGGTACGTAGCGCGGAAGAACGTGTGTCGTTAACTCGAGCAGGGGGTTCGGGCAGAGGTTGGTAATCCTGGTGCGGTGGTGCTCTGGAGCAGTGCGGCAAGCCTTTGCGGCTCAGGGCAGAGACGTGCTTGGGAAATTGGTAATTTTAGCGCAATAAAAACACGAGTAGCCGCTACAGGGCGAATTTCTTATAACTCTCGGGTGCCAGTGCCGGAGTGCTAATCAATACATGCGTCTGCACTTTCACCACTTTTCTCGAGCAGTGCTTCCCTCGACTGCCGGCACTAAAAGTACTTCTGGAGCAACGAGATCGACGGCAGCAGTGCTGCCACTACGGGTTAGAGTAAAAATCCTTTGAAGTATTTATGTTATCCTACACTGACATTTTCGAGCAAGCTTCCTCCCTCTTTTATCCTACCCTTGGTCTTGTACCTAGTATCCCATTCTGTTTAACTCTTTTTGGCATTGTCTAGTTTGTGTATCTCGCAGCTACTGGATACTCCTGGTCTACTTTGCTATTCAAGCTACCCTTAGAGTAACTAGCCAAAGCACCCTTAAGAACTGACCTCGTTAAGTCTTTTCGGCAAGACTTTGGGTCTCGTACTGTACTGCGATGACTCCAACGACTTTGACGCAGGGACTGTCCCGGAATCCGGAAGTAGGGTGCGAGAGCTTGTGGATGATGATTAAGGACAGTGTTTCAGGAGTAAATTGGAGATAAGAGTGACAAACAAGAATAGGGTATACAAAGTAAGATTTTAAAAGGGTTGAACAGTAAATGTAAGGGTTAATCTCTCGACACGTTAATTTGGATAAGAGTAATAACCAGTTCCATCAAGTTATTTTATTTATCATAAAAAGGGCCAAAAAAGCATCGGAGATTTTATCCAAAGCTAGGTTATTTTATAAGGAATTTTTTTTTGTATATAAACAAAATTATCAAGATTTCACGAAGTGATATATGATCTTAACAATGGATGCAGGTGTCTCTGGTAGTGACAATTCTCTGCTCGTACAGGGGTTGGTATGGTACGTCTATCTATTAAGGGTGATTTAGTACTTTGGCATTGTAGGTCTGGGGGAGAGGGTAGCTGTAAATTCCACTTGTCGTATGGCAGATGATTCTTCGTATTCCAGTTATCGTTCTTGATACGCTCTCACTCCGAGCGGTAATTAGGCTCGTATTACATTTACGCGATGTGCCGTATTAATTTATTATCCCGTCATGTTGCCGAAGGTAGAGGGCGCTCGCGTTACAAGCACTAAGGTAATTATAACTCAACTCCCGACACACGAAACTATGCAAAGCCAATCTAAGCTTATGGAAGAGACACCCCTGCTACCATCTACGTTGTTGGTAGCGTCTCGGCTACCGAGCATCTTGGTTAACTGGGACCAGTGTCGTGATGGATCGATGTTTCTTCCCAATTATATACCCTCGCTGGTATACGTGTATCCAAAACGGTATAAAGTCAGTTTTGGATAACGAAAATGTATCTGTTTGAAAAAGAAAAAAAAAAACAGGGACACCGGTGGCGGTTGGTTTATCGAAGGATGATACGAATGAGAGATGCTGGGTACAGGTTGAGCGTGGCAATGGGGTAGAAGGAGAAAGTTTGAGAAAAAGAGAAAAAATCGATCCCCGGGACGGTGGACCTTCCCCTTTTCTCTACCCCTTATCGAGTTATCGCATTCGAAAGCCGGCAGAGACAGTAACGACCCTCTTACGCGGCATAAAGTTCATTTGTCTGATATTTCCGATACATTAACCCGCGAATTTGTGACTCTCGTTCGGAATTCAGATTAGCAAAATTGCATTTTACGGTTCACGCTCATTCCGGGGTACATAAATTTACAAAGACTGGATTTTCAATGCGACTCGTTCGTCCGTCCGTTCGATTAATCATATATTTGCTTACGTATTGATTGGTTTATTAAAATTTTTTTATTGTCCTCTGATTTTATTTGCACATTTAATTTTTATATTGTTACGTCTTCTCCTTGCTACGCAGTCATTCTTTTTCTGGTAAGCGCCATTGGCGTTGCGACGCTAACCGTCCTGTTACCGCACCCCCTTTTTTTTATATTACCACGCGAAAAACTCGTCGAATCCAAAGTTTCGAGTTACACTCGCTTCGCGGAAACTCGCGAACTCGGAACCGTATAAACACGAAGGAATCATTTTATTGCGAATAACGCAGCAATATTTTTCAACGACATTACCCAGCAGCCATTAAACGTTAGTGCGTTCGACGGCTTTTGATTTTTTTTTTCATTATTTTTCAATCCCTTCGTCCTTTTCCTATGGTTTCGTTCATCAGTGGAAAGTGCACAGACAACTTAGCGATAATGGGAAACAAGAACAATACAAAGTGCCGTAGTACAGTGACGACTATAGCTTCGAGACAATAACACAAACAAAATAGGAAACCAAAAAATTGCGGTTTCCCAGGGGCGCGAGGCATTTGCGAATTATGGATTTGCCAAATAAGGAATACCGTCCCCCATCTCATTTTCGTTTATGGCGTCCCGTAGAAATCGTTCGTCACGTTAATAAAGCAAGCCCAGGGTTTCACGCTGCATTCGTTTTGTCTTCTTCTTCCCGGTTGAATGTTCCATGTGCTAGGGGAGAACAGTATGCTGGATTTTTTATGTGGTCCAACCGCTACCCCTGCATTATGGAAGCCCGCGGCGCCTCACTGGGAATTATATTAAGGGAAAGGCGGCACATGCTACCCTTAGGGAAACTTCGTACTGACATCGGAACGTAGTCTAGCTGCGAAAACCGTCTTCAAGGTCTGAACCGGGTAGCAGTAACCGTATAGGCACCAACAGTTCGAAAAAAATTACTTTCTTTTTCACGTCACTTTTCCTAAATTCATAAATCGTACCGAAATCTCCCATAAACCTGATATCACCCTGTGAAAGCTCACGAGCCAACATCGTTCCAATGTCAGTTTCTCTTTTTTTTTCACATTTCTTTTTTCGTACCGAATAACCATAGGTACCCACCAGTGACAGCTGGTCACGTCCAGGGTTTGTAACTTGGCCAGTGAAGCCTCGGGGATATCAAACTTTCAACTTGATATATCGAACGTAACTTCTCGCACTTCTCCACTCTCAGAATCAACTGATCAGACCGTATTGTGATATGGACCAGTGGATCAGATCACCCAGCTTCAATTGACTTGCCTGTCCAAGGTACACTTAGTGACTGTAACTACAGTATCTTTTCCATACGGTATCCATATACAGTATCTTTTGAATTAGGTTCGGTAGGAATGTGTTAGGTACATGTACAGTCATTTTGTTAAGGACCATGAACGCCTGTAAAACCAGCCATCCGTCATTTCGGTATGTAAGCCGCATAGCGGCTCCCCAGGCGTAGAGTCAACCGCAGACTGATTTCTATCAACATACTTCTAGTACGGTGTAGCATATACGTATACTCCTAGAGCCATTTACGTAATGCATATGCTCTTTTTATAAAGACTATTTTAGTAATATTTTTCAAATTTGAGTAGAATACCTTTATTAAAAATGGCGAGCGAAGGTCCTGACATGTATCAGACCATAAATCGATCCTGTATAAGAGCTGCAGTGTGGCCTAAGGGAACAAATGGAACATTGTATTAGATTATGGCTAGCCGAATAACAAGATTGCGGTCGAGGAGACGTCCATTAGTTTCGCCAAGAGTAGCTGGTTATCTTACGCTGGGTAACTCTGTTATCGTTTGCCACTCTTGGTCCATCGGGATGGATGCTCCTCCATCCTGTTATCTCACAGAATCCTCTGAGTAAAAAAGAATTTTTTTTTCTCCCTCGACAATACGTATTACTGACTCTGACGATTGAGCGTCAAAGAAAACGAAAAGCAGAGAACAGTTTTTTTTTTTGGAGAAATAGGGAAAAAGTTCTTTGCTGTTTTTTTATTCACCACTTTCTTCTCGTCTCCACACGCATCTCATTTTTCTTTTGGTTTGAGAAAAAAAATCAGGTATCAAACATCCGCATGCTAGTCGTGTCGTGGCTCACTGAATTAAATTCCAACGAGAGACTCGAGTGTGGCTCTCTAACCGTGGGCCCACAGGAACGCCGAAGTAGTCCGGTGCTGGTGGCACGAGTGGTCTACCAGCTTCCAACGTCCTGGACCTGATCGTCGATCCAGTTTCATCCTGTATAGGGGTTCGTGTCTGGGCTGACTTTGCACCTTTGACCTCCTTCGTATAATTCTAATTCTAATGTACCGGAAGAGCTTTAGGATTTTATTCTTTTTACACAGTCGATATAGAGAATGCTTTTTCTCTCGCTGAAGACCAGGGAAGCGCGGGTGAACGTAAGGAGGTGCTGGTCAGCGGAGCAGATCAAAGGAAGTAAAGAAAGGTCCATTTCGATGGTGGTTTTCTGGTTGGCCACGATACTCTGCGTCTATACCAGTTCAGCGGTAAAGGCTCTCGAGGCGAGAGCGTAAATATCCTCGTATTCTCTTTGCATCGTGCCTCTCCGGATACCAAAGAACCTCACTGGGGCTTCTTTAGTTTCCAGCGGATCTAGATGGCGCGGAATGCGCAGGATTAAGCGAGGCTGCCGGGACCCCGGCTTCTCGCGCAGGATACTCTCTCGGCTCTCAGGAAGGAAGCCGTTTAAAGGTTTTAGTTGCGCGCCGAGCCCAGACCTGTATTTCCCTCGGAGTCTGTTGGAGTTTCTGCTCTTTATCTGCTCTTGAATGACGACAGCCAAGAGAATGGCTGCCTTTCCGTTTGCTGCGCTCAATCGATATAATCTCACTGTTCTATGTATTTAATATATTTTGATAGGTATATGCGTGCCGCACCAAGTCATTATCGAGATATATTTAGTGCGTTCAAAATTTCAATCTTAAGTATCAAGATATTTCTTACTGGAATTCATGACTATTTATATTGTTTTTAAGGGAAAATAGAGGTGTCTATTTTTAAGTCACCCTGTATATGTTATTCATCTATATATATATATACATGCTGAAGTGTCTTTTAAGTAGTTGGTAGTGCATTTATTTTGTGTCTTTCTCTATGGCGCCTTAGGATCCTAGTAACGTATTTCGCGTGCTCACCCGCCGAGAATATATACTGTTTCCGCGGCAAGTGCAGTTCACTGTTTCGTTAAAGCTCGCAATGCTACCAGGTGAAGTATTCATCTCTCGGTGGGGCTGCTGTCTTCCGTTCGCCCGGAATTCGCTAGTAAAAGGACGAGGAGCTAAGGACGATTGTTCTCATGGTTGGAAAGTTGGAAGAAAGCTCTTCTGCAAAGAAAACGGAAGAGACACGTCGTGACGTCGCTAGAGTGCCGGGTAGTATTTTTCTCGAGCATTTCAATTTTTTCCTCTCTCTCTCTCTCTCTCTCTCTCTCTCTCTCTCTCTCTCTTTTCTCTCCCTCCAACTCAGCCAGTCGCTATAATTCTCATACTTTTAGGCGGATCTTCCGTTCTCTTAGTTTCTAGAAAATATAAGATTACCTTCCAACGATTTGGAGCGTCCCTTTGATATCGGTTTCGATGAAAAATGACCGTTCGCTGGCACTGGTCAGTCTCCACGGAAAGAGGAGGAAAAAGATGGAGAAGGAGAAAGATGGATGAAAAAGAGACTCCAGTAAAGCGAACTTTACGAGCCGATCGAATGAAAAGTGAGTAACGCCGTATCTCGTTTCGTCCTTATATTTTCTCGGAAATGGCTTTATATATTTGGACATGCCTGTCCTCTTTCCCATAGGAGGAAAGGGCACATTATAATCTCCCATAAAACGTTTTATGATGACAAAACGCTGTGAATGTCCTCGGGACCTCATATCGAAGGAGAAGGTTATAGTTTAGGACGATCGCGCAATAAAGGCCGTTTGGCCTATGTTCTGTATCTCCGATGCTCAGAAATCGAGTGCTTCTCGCATCTTGGGAACGTTAACAAACCGTATTTCAGGTCGCTGCCATGAAAATTTCCTATGGTCGATACTCGCCGGATTTCGCCGTCGGCTGTACCGCAACGCTTTTCTCTCTCTCTCTCTCTCTCTCACTCACCGTGTCGACCATGAATATACAGTCACGGTAGAAAGTTTCATTTTTCCATCCCCCTCTGTACTCCATTGGCATGCTCCAGCCGTCCTTCTCAATAATTTTCCCTGCGCAGTACCCTGGGTGCGTGGGACGTTCTGAGAAGGGAAAGTCAAGAAAAACCCAGACGGCTACGTCTCTAAGTGAAGTAAAAAGAAAAGTATCACAGGGTACACCCGTGTCACTTTTTTTTTCTCTTGGGTTCACCATATAAATGGCACGGTGCGATGTTAAAATATTTCCAAGGCAAATGCCGTACGCAGTGGACTGTCCGTGACGCTTGTTTTCTTTTTTTTTTTCCTGTATCAAACTCCCAAAGTAAACCCTGAATATTTTCTTTATATGGAACAAGGAATGGATAATGTATAAGCGAAAGGATCGAATCGAGTTTAACGAAATTTCAACAGGAACGTACGTTTATTTTGCACTGAGCAGAAATACAAGCTATTCATGAAAGATGAGGTTACAGCGGCCGCAAGCCCCCTCCTGGTTCAATTCCTCCCACATGAGAACATTTACGATTTACGAGAAACATTTTCACACTGTACTCCCTCTCCCTTTACATTTGCGCATCTTCCGCTCTCTTCGACCTTACACCAATTTTCTTTCTTTCCCTCGCACACACACACACACACACACACACGCTAGCACGCGCACGCTCTCTTCGTCTCATTCTGACCTTTTAACCTTCGTTGGCCACCCAAGTCTCCTACCTCACCCTGGTAGCCCCGCCCGAACGTGGAGCAAGATAATAATCATACATGTACATATAATTACATTTGTGCAATATCATAATTTAATATACATAGATAATATATATTATATCTTAGAAAATAAATATACATTTCGTCGTCGCTTCCGTCTTCATGTAATTCTTCTTAAAAAATAACGATATCTCGTGTAGTACGCTACTGTGTTGGCTGTACGCGACTGTTTCATTTTCATTTTTTTTTTTTTTTTTTTTTTTAATACGTACGTATGCGTGTCTATCGTATCGGTATGCCTAATATGAATCTACCTGTATACCTGTTAATGGTTGTGTACGCGTATATGGGTAATAAGAGTTGCCGGCAAGAGAGGAAAGAAAAGAATCAAGAGAAATAAAGTGCAGCGAGGCGGGTCCGAAGCTTTCCTTATTATTTCTCCCTAGTTTCACCCCTAATCACTTCAACCCTTATTTTACTCTCTCCTCGCTTTCTCTCCGCCACGTCATTCATTCCCTCTCATTCGTTTACTCCTCTCACGAAAAGCTCCAAAGGTGGCTTCTCACTCGCACGAGGGGGAGGGGGAGTGGGGGGGGGGGGAGGGAGTGGAGGGGCACACTGCGCGCCGCGTTTCACTAAACAAACGAATCGAAGAGCAGCGACATCTTGAAGTAGGAGGTATCGTACACTTAAGCATTGTCCACATACACGCACGCACGCACGCATCTCCACGCGAAAAGCAACGTCGAACGGAACACGTTCCCTCGTTTTTAGAAATTTTTTTTTTTTTTCATTTTTTTTCAAATACCAAAATTAATCTATTCACGTTGACCGGCAATGTAATGCGCCAGTTATTTTTCACTTTCTACACACCCCTTTGTATCGCCGAATGATTTTTCATTTTCTTACAACTTTTTTTTTTCTTACTGCTTCTTTTCTTTTTTTTGGGGGGTGGGGTGGGGGTGGGGGGAGGGGGAGGTGATTTCTTTACAGGAAAAATATCCAATTGTTTTTCAGTCATTCTCTCACTCTCACCTTTCTCTCCCACACTCTCCAGCATTCTCTCGTTCCATTTCTCACGCTTTTCGCTTCTCTTCCTTCCCCAATAGGGCAAGCGCTCGCTTATAAATAATTTATCCACTTACGAATTAATCACAAAAATGTTTTTTTTTTATTTTTCGTTTGCTTTACCTATAAACCTCCTGCGAAATGACGACTCGAGCATTGGGCCGGCACTTTCACTAATTTCATTCCGAAGAACATCGACGTACATTTTCTATATTTTACTCTTCGCATTATCCTTCGCTTCCCGTTGCTTCTCATTATCGCGTACCAGCGCGCGAACTATTATCTTTGTGTTATTTTCACAAATTTTTATCTATTCTCTTCGACTTTTCTTCTCTGTTCCACTGCGATAGTCGTAAGCTCTTGTGCAGCTCACGTCGATTTTCTATTATATACATAAAGAGCTAATTATACGATAAACAAATATCTCGTGCAAAAACAAATGCGCAGATCTTCTGCGCATCCGTCAACACATTAACAATCAGGAAGTGTGGGAATTTCTTAGAATGCACAAAAAACATCGATTCACGAATTTTCTTCTTTGACCTTTCTCTTTTCAAAATTCGACTTCTCTCGTTCTATCGCTTCTCCCCCTCCCTCTCTCTTTCTCTCTCTTCGTGCGAAATGCGCGGAAAAATTTAAAAAATTCATCTTCGACCAATCAAATTCATTAATCAAGATTTTCAGAACAGATGGTTACTTACGTGGATAAAAGTTCTCCTCGCTGTCTTCTGCAATCGCGACGTTTGTAATCAGCGTCGACGTCGCGTACAAACCATAAAAGAAAATTTTTTCAACCAAAGAGAAGCAAAGTCTCAGGGTCGTCGGAATAATGGATACAAGAGAGAATGCGAATAGTACCGCCAAGGGTCCTACTCGACGGAACGAGGAAAATCCAAGCGGGGAATGAAACAAGAAAAGTATAGGGGGGTCAGAGGGCGTGGGTTGGGACAGTAATAAAAATAAAATCGAGTGAGAGAAAGTGAGAATGACTACGGCTGACAATTAGTAAAATTCGTAAAATCGTCCCGACGTCGTTACCGACGTCGCGTACAGCGACGACGTTACGCGGGGCGCGAATGAAGGAGAGAAAATGAAGACACTTAAAAGCCCGTGTATATAAGCACGACAATAACACTTTTTATTCTCCTATAGTCATTCCGCGCCGGCTGCGCGTGTCAGCCAATAAAATTTCTCGCAAACTACTAAAAACACCATATGTACATCGGCCAACCCAAAACACTCGGATCGTCGAAGAAGCATGCGCGCTCATTATCGCAATTCCACCGTAGTTATCGTAGTCGGAGGGAGTATCGCGGGGAGAGAGGGTTTTCTCACTGATAAGAAAAAGAAAAGAACAAATATGGTTCGAACGTATTTTCCGTATTTTTCTTTTCGCTTATCTGTATGATTTTTTTTCTCTTCTTCGAAATTTTTTTTTTTTCATATTTATAGCGAGATTATATTGAGGATAGCTAACGAGACTTTTGAGTCGAGCTAAGAAAATTTTTGGAAAATTCATTCGAGATAACGTTCCACTTATCCAGGTATAATTTTAGATTGTGTAATGTTCCAATCAATGCGAATACACTCTCTCGTCGCATTTGCTCGCGGCTGACTTTCGCGCACATCGAAAAAGATTTTTATCGCAAAAAATGCGGAAGAACATTTGTTATCATCAATAATTTCCATTTATATGCTTAATCATAATAATTATAATATTACAAGTGATTTCCGTTACGTGCTACGTTTAAATTTACTTCATCTTTTTTTGTTTGTACAATTAAAACAATACAATGGTAATGAATAATAATTAATATTTATAGTCAATAATTTATATAAAAACATTCATACGGATCTTAGCACGACCCCTAGCCTCTCTCACGTAAATTCTCTCACTCTCACTCTCTCTCTCTCTCTCTCGCTCTCTCTCTCTCTCTCTCTCTCTCTCTCTCTCTCTCTCTCTCTCTCTCTC
>JARQTH010000650.1:55864-75820 GCA_030142595.1 Trachelus iudaicus
CTCTCTCTCTCTCTCTCTCTCTCTCGCTCTCTCTCTCTCTCTCTCTCTCTCTCTCTCTCTCTCTCTCTCTCTCTCTCCCTCTCGCGCGCTCTTGCACTCTCATTTTATACACATGTAAATTTGATTTTCAACACATTTCCCTCTTTCTCTCCCTCTCTCTCTTTTCTCTTTAGCAATTTACTCTCTCCCACTTATCACGCCATTTACATACATTCACATTCACTCAATCACACCGCACTTTCGCCACACGTTTCTGTAATATTTTGGTTTTCGTACTTCAACGTGCTAAAACTCCATTGACCAACAAAAATACCTAGACATACACACATCTCCGTTAACATGTAAAGCATCTTGTATAACTGGATCGCGTTAGCGTTTGCGAAAAAAATTCGCACGACTTGTCAAATTCACCGCGAGAAAGCTCCACGGCGCATATAAGTATACACATGATGAGGCATAAGAAGAACCGAACAGAAATTGGCATGTAGAGTAAGAAGAGTATACGAGGATTAAATTTGCAATATAAAAATAAAGAAATGGCAGGCAGATAGTAAATCAAGAGAGTGAAAGAAGAAAGAAAGCAGGTTTTGGGATATCATACATGTTTCCATCGATTCGCGAAATATTCGGGTATCTCTTTTTTCTTTCTAAAAAAATCCCAAAAACACCGAGAAATCTCAATCATCCCCTATATATTTCTTTCCCCTCCACTTCCGACACACACATAGACGAACATCATCTAAAAAACACTTACGCGCATAATCGTACCGTAATATGCGATCGCACCTACTTTTTCATCGATTTCCTAAAGACCCGGCAAGTTTTTTTTCGATGTCTTTAGGCCCGCCTACCGGCGAAGATTAGGCAATGAGTCCACCATTTTTTGCCACCCTCTTTTCGACATTAATTTTGATCTTTTATATATACGTCCTCGCAGTGTTATCTATACACTCTGAACCATTAAAATAAAAATCCTTAGGGCGCACTCGTTATACCATTCATCCGTGCGATCGGCATTCGTCGCGAAACCCTTAATACGTGGATATGCCTTTAGGGTGTCAACTTGGTACAAAGGCTGTTTCTATATTACAGCACGGGATACGCATATATATAGGCAGATACATACGATACCTAGAATCCACGTAGAAAGAGAGTGGTTGGTCAATATAGCGAATGGAAGCAGTTTACATAGGAAAAATAGAAACGGAGTAGCAAGTAAGCGGTACGTGTAGGGGATGAGAGACAAAAGGGTGGGACTTGGACATAGTCGTTGAATCAACTTCCGGTGAACAGTCCCAAGAATGTCGTCGAGTTGGTTTTCCTTGTAATCGATAAGGTCCAAGAGTGAGCTTGTAACGATAGCGACTATTCCTTTACTCGGTCTTTTTTTTCTCTTTCATGGAAACGACCGAATAGGCAAACTTCTTATGGGCTAAGTAATCCAGGACATCCAAGGACGTAGGGTTCAGGAACGAAATATATCTATATATATGATTTGAAGAAACGCGTAAGAAAGAATTTCTAGGGGATAAACGAGAGAAGCGAGCAAGTGGAAGAATAAATAAAGAGAAGCACTGTGACAGTGAATCATGCGTTTGTGAGCCACGTGAGCCGTGAGTTTTTTTTATAGAGAATTGCACATTTTTTTTGCAAAAAGCAGAAACAATGAGTCGCGCGGAACCGTCTCGCGATTTCAAAAGGTCGATTATTCATGGAAAGCGTATTTCATTCGATTTTACTTTTTTTTTTACTTTCTTTTACTCGCAACCTCGATATTTTTTGTCGCTTTTTCTTTTTCTTGCAAGCGCACGCGCATGCGTATACGTGCAGGCACACGCCCGGACTCTCTCTCTCTCTCTCTCTCTCTCTCTCTCTCTCTCTCTCTCTCTCTCTCTCTCTCTCTCTCTCTTTCTCTCACTCTATTGCATTCATACGATCAGCGGCGAGCAACGCCAAAAAGCTGCAGTTTACAAGACGTTGCCCCGTTTACGTGTTCGTTATTTGTTTTTTGTTTCTCATAGTACAAAATACACATGCTTAAATTCCACGACTCGTATAATCACACGTAATCACATTATCATATGTATATTCACAATTATACAAATAGAGATATACAACGAGGTACAGAATTCTGGAAAAGTGTCCTCTCTCTCTCTCTCTCTCTCTCTCTCTCTCTCTCTCTCTCCCTCTCTCTCTCTCTCTCTCTCGCTCTCTCTTTCCTTCTCGTTAACGATTCTTCTTTTTCCCTGAACAAGGACACTGTCTCTCTCATACTTCTGTATACAGATTAACCTTTCAACTTCATCTTTCTCCCTCTTTGCTTTACACACGGAGTCGTTATCTCGCGGTGCAGTCGCTCCCTCTCTCTCTTTCTCTCATCCTACGTACATTCTCAACAATTCATTTATCTTTCCAATTCCTATTCGCCATTTTACGTTACCTCCCTGCATTCCCTTACTTACAAAATATGTGTAAAGGAAACGATTAATAATCGATAGTAATCATGGGCTAGAACGTAGAGCACTGTCGCATGCCTGTATAAAATCCCTAAAAATCTTTAGCCTACGATGAATTGTGCTTCCGATGACTTTGATGACTATATGTGACTGACTTCCGGTTCACGGGCAATACAATTTCGAACATCATCACTACAATGAAAATGAAGAGTCATATCGCCATGGAAAATCTCATACACACTTTTACCATCGTTTCTCTCCCTATTCATTCCTAATCTCCTTATTCATGTAAAATCTCCCCAATTCCTCGTGACGTATGCTTCAATCTAATTGCGCGCATTGATTAGGCCTCGAGGTAATCCGATGTCCGTCAACTTTTTTTTTATCCGATTAAACCGCGCTATCCTGTGTCTTTGTCTGTTTCCTCGTTAATTACGGATCGTACCTTGCGAACAGGAATTCATTACCTTATACTCACTCTTAACATATATCTTTTTCTTTCGCTCCGTACCACATTTTTTCCCCCATTTTATATTCTCTTCCTCCTCTACCTTTTTTTTCGCAAAAATTCAAAAAATTTTCATACTCGTATACAGGGGCGCCTATACACGTGCTTTTGATGTACAGGGTTATTCAAGAGTACCGTACCACATGAAGTTTCGTCTATTTGACTTGTAGGACAGAATACCGTATTGCGATACGATACTCACGAGTGACCCTGTATGTATAGTGCCTGTGCATATGCATACCCGTACAATAATTTCATATCGATCTTATCGACCAATCGATCTAAGATCGATTAATTGGATCGATAGTATTACCTGTTCATCGGAATCGAGAAATCGCGTATGATGGTACGCGTTAATAAATTTTGTCTGTTGCGTGTATCTCAGGCCCTTTTTTGAAAAGTGCCCTGGGTCCAGTGTAGATCAAGGATGTGATTTGGCGATGTTTTTCTTTTCTTTTCGTTTTTTCTTTCAAACTGGAAATGGAGCAAGGTAAAAGGGGCTTGGGGGGGGGGGGATATCGCGGAGGAGGACAAAGTGGATTTTGAGTATACGTGCGTGCGTGCGTGTGCATACGTGAGATAGACACGGGAAGGACGGACGCCATTTAATACACTGCGCCCTTGATTCATCTTTTTTTCTTCTCTTTACTTAACTCGTTGCACGATTTTTACAAGTCTTTAAATGCCAAAGGTCACTTTTTAAAAATATAGGTATCTCATTTTTTTTTTTTTTTCTTAAGCTTCGCATCCTTTTTTTTCGCTTTTTAATCTTACCTCACAGAACCATCGTATCTTTAGTAGTACTTAACGCTTCGTTATTATTTCATCTCGTTTCCCTCTTACGCTTTATCATCCCCTCGTTTATCGCTTTCTTTTTTGTTCTTTCTTTTTTATTTCCTTCTTTACCTCGCTATTTCTCTTATTCGGACACTCTTTCTCTCCCTCACTCTCGCTGTCCTTTCACGCTCTCTCTCTCTCTCTCTCACTCTCGCACTCTCTCTCTCTCTCTCTCTCTCTCACTCTTTAATTACTTTTGTTACTCTCTTTTAAACTCAGAGCTCTTCTAAAAATAATATTAGGTTTATCAGTTCAGTTGTAGTATTTCAATCGTATCCACAACGCGCACGTCTTGCGATAGCGTCGACCTGTACAAGTCAATTGTAAAAAAAAAAGAGAGAAATGAAAACTCGTATACCAGAAAGAACCAAGGTAAAACGTTCAAACAAAATCAGAAAAGTGACACGAGAAAATAAGATTTTTCCAGAGAAGAAAATTCCGCGTTTCACCTTTATTTTCGACAGGGCGCACCTCAGTTCCGGTACAGTCAACCCTTGTTTTCGAAAACGACACGTAAAACGCGAACGGCGCCACGTAGCACGCCCTGCCAGCCTGAGAAAACGGTCTCCAGGGTTTACCAGCTGTCGTGCAAAATCGTTCCGACTAAAGTTCCCCATAACTACGCTCGGCGAGCGTTACAAGAAAAAAAAAAAAAGGAGAAACTGAAATAAGAAGGACAAGAGAAAAAGTAAAAGTGAGAAAAGGAAATAACCACTCTTCGTCTCGAGGGCGCCATAATAAATTTAGCCAATGACAATGAAACGGTACAAGTGCGGTTGACAAGTTTCCCTTTTTCGTTCCCGAACCACAATACAATTTTTACTTCGAAACTGACAAACGAGTGAGAGACAAGAGAGAAAGACTAATGATAATAATAATAATAACGATGGTAATAATAATAAAAATAAAAATATAATAATCGTCACTATCACACGGTGCGCATTGCATTACGGCCAATTAATACTTCTCGTAACGTATAAATGTAAATTGGTGATTGGTAATATTTTTCGCTCCCTCAATTGTTTGACTCGCGGCTGTGTACGTTTTATCTGTATCTTCTATAATTCTCATTGTCGTTCCTTGTTGCTGTCTTTTTTTTTTTTAAATCCGACACATCGTATATGGGCCACGTATTATTGGGCGTAGCAACCAGCATCACCTCAGTCGCTACGGCGTGTTCTTAATGGCTGTTCTTTTTTCATCTTTTCTTTTTTTACTCTTTAACTTTACTCCTTTGCCTCCGATTCGCAACAGACACGTGTACTGTACAGTTGCGATCGAGCGATGTTTGCGTCTTATCTACTGTACAGTGTTATCCCATCAGGAGTATATGTGTATCCGTGTGCAGTTGGATTGTTATTATTTTCTTTTGTGTCGGAGTGTACGTGTGTGTTCGGATGTATTACGTGTCGTTTACCTAAAAATCGTTTATCGTTTACTTTACAGTTACTATACAACATGACTGAAAATACCTTAGACCACGATAATACAATGACAATTGTATCGGTTGCATTTTTTTTTTTTCTTTTTCGTTTACCACTTTAGTGTTTACCATCTTACTGTACGCGAGTATCATAAACATTTATTATAGTTATCATACCTCGTACAACGATACGCCGGCTAGACTCCTTATATCGTTTAGATGCTTATGCCTACCTATCTAAACCATCTATCGCGGGACCTAGCCTATCTAAATATCTATATCTCGTTAGATCTTTAGCCTATGTTTTCACTTAAAGGTATCGCAACTATTTAATTACATTGTTATCCCTTTGAAACGATGCGCTTCTTTTTCTTTTTTTTTAATTTCGTTCTCCGGGTATTTATAAAGGGCGGCGTGTCGCGGGTAGGCGATAACCTTGATGATACTTGCGAATTCTAATCCTTGCTTTGGAACTTTTTTTTTTTAATTCCTAAAGAATTTACGATTCATGCTGCAGAGTTGGAATGGCTTTTTTTCTGTTGAATTAAACTTCTTTTTTTCCACAATTTAATTTACTCGCTAAGTGAGTATTGCTTTCGATGGGATTACGGATATAAGATAAGGGATGACAAAATATTGTCGTTCGAGGGTAAATTCGTTAGTCGACGTATTTATCTCGGGGAATTCGTTGAATTGTTCGAAATACGTGGGAGCGTACCGATGTAGGAGCCAGAAAGGAGAAGAATTCGCAGGGAGCCAGGACACGTGCCGACGCCTCACCGACGATGGGATAACTCATCGATTTTTTTAATATGGCTATCAAAAAACATCCGGCTTACGGTCTAATTACCTAAAATTGTAAATACTCTAATTAATGTTGAACGTGGTAACAAATAATGAAACATCGAAAAAAGAAAATTGCACGATATACAAACTTAGAGTTTTCTTGTTTCGGTGTGTCACCGATTTTCTTACTTTTTCATTTTTTCATTCATTCTCTCTCTCTCTCTCTCTCTCTCTCTCTCTCTCTCTCTCTCTCTTTCTCGCTTCGTTCTCTCTCCAGTCGCACTTATCGCCTATCATTTGCACCCTGAGACACTTTCATACCCCGGCATTCATCCTCGCTCATAACGCTAATAGGTACAATTACGTGCTACGTGTGTATCAATTATAATTTATTTGGCCACTGAACATTTAAAATTTAGTATTTTCGGTTTTTTTTCATTTGTTTCAGGTAAGGTTAGTCTTTTCATAAAAGGTTACTTTTCGCATTTCCCCTTTCTCTCCCTTTCGCCTCCTCCGCCCTCCCCTCCGCTTCGCGTTTTTAAACGAGTGAGCTCGGAGACGCGATTGTTTACCATTGCGTTCCCTCACCGTCCCCGTCCCCGTCCCCGTCTGCGCTTGCATATTTGTCCATCTAACGTCATAATAACTTAATTACCCGTAATCGTCCTGGCATCAATTAAACGATCGGCAATTCGACGAACCGAAAGATTTCACGATTACGCAAACTGGCCCCACTGTGATTCAGTATCTCGTTCAAGATTTTCCATGTCTTTTCATCTGCACATTAAACAATATTTTCTCCTACAGTCTGCCTCGGTCCATCCTCAGCATCCCATAGTCGATCCGCCCCGCCCCCTCCTACCGTTCCTTCCACCTTTCACTAACTGTGCACAAGTTCGCCCTCAGACTCTCTTCGGCGTCGCCCAGACACCGGGAGGGTCGTCCGTTCTTTAGTTTCGCGCTCCCCGTTTTACCCTTTTACGTTAGATTACATTGCGTTAGAGTAATGACATTGACGTACCTGCTCACGCTTCCTTTGTAGCGTCTACGCGTACCCAAGATCGATTTTCTCCAGCGACGCAAATTAGCTCCACCGTCGTCGTGGTCTTCCTCCACGAGGACGATGTCGTGCACGGAGCACATGCCTCGCGGAGAATCGGTATCGCCAGGAGGGAATTATTTTTAGGGTTTTTTCTTGTTTTCCTTATTTCTTTTCCTTTACTTACAGGGTGGCCGTAAAAAATCGCTCAGGCGACGAGCGAGCCACGGTTTCGTTTTAATTAGACACAGGGGTGAGACAGGGAGGCGCTGCTGGCTGATACAGAGGGTGCGCAGGAACCCTTAAACTCTCGGCCATAGTTTCGCCCTTTTAGGTTAGGGCTGATCTCCCAAGCTACGGTTAAAACTCGTGGCTTTCTTTGCCGAAAGTTACACGTTCACTCGCAGCCACACACGCACACACTCGATATCGCACATACACACAGGATTTGGCACCACGGATATTATTGTTCTCTCGTAAGCAGGGTGAGGGCGGGGGGGGGGGCGGTGGAGGGGTAATTTCGCAAAGGTAAATCCATGCCGGAGTTTTTATACCGATTCACCCTCTACCGTTTTACTATCTCTGTGTAATTCTTTAAGGCTCATCTCCACTCCCTCCCTCTCTCTCTCTCTCTCTCTCTCTCTCTCTCTCTCACATTCATTTTTCTCGTATCTTTTACTCATCCAGACACTTCGCCGCTTTCGCGAGCATCGACGAGCTTTCGACCCGTGCGATTTTTTCGTGTCTACGGCAGAAACGACTTCCTGGTGAACGATGGAGGATCCTTCAAAGTATCATCTCTATTTCTCTCTCTGTCACCCTCTATGTACTCTCGATCTCTCGAATTTCATTTTTACGATCATTCGCTCTCTTTCTATCTCTCGCACGCATTTAACACTCGCTCTCACTTTTATTCTCGCGTTCTCTAACGTTTCTCACCCATTTTCTCTTTCTCTTTCGATGCCCATTAATGTCTTCTTCTTTTTTTTTTTTCATCCCTTATCTCCCCCATTCCTTTCGTACTACTCCAGTTCGCATGCATTTACCGTTTCGTAATTTCAGCAAACCGCTCTCGGTTCTCGACGACGACGGCGCAGATTTTAACATAGTTATTGGCAGTGATTGACGTTTCAGTTAAAACTTGTATCTCGTTTACATTAAATTTAATATTCGTAAGAGTGCGTGCGATTCATCTTAGACTCTCTATGTATCTTTAATTGTTTAGGGCTAACGGTGATGCGTACATTCCTTGCGTTGTGTCAATTATTGTTCAGCTGTTCGTGCTCGAAGGCGTGTCTTGTTCGAACTGCGCGTAATGTCCAGTACCGGGTCCAGGTAGCTCACACTTGATCGGATTAATGTATCCCGAGTACCTAAGTTTTTTTTTTTATCAGTAAAGAATCCCGAAATGGGTTTCCCGAGGGAATGAAAAGATAGCATGAAAAATAAATGTGCCGGGTCAGGACATTCGTCACGATAAATTGAGCTTCGAGGACTCGAGGCAAATATATTTTTCTTTTCTCTCTCTCTCTCTCTCTCTCTCTCTCTCGTTCTCTCTCGCTTGCACTCTCTTTCTCTCTGTCTCTCATACGTATACCACTCTATCACTCTCTCTCTTTCTCTCTCTCACTTTCTCTCATATCTCGTGATAAATTTGAAAATCGTCTAAGAAAGTTTCTTCGTATGTGTGTACCGCGGACTCGTTTCACGAAAAGGATGACGATGACGATGAGGCATGACGATGATCACGATGACGATGGCGACTCTACGTCAATGGACAATAACGTTATTCATTCATCACACTATCACATTTATAAGTTATAACCCCCGGCCCGGGTAGAAGCCTCCGTCGCAAAGTAACCGCAGCATCCAACCGTGATCTCGCACACTAAAGATATTCTGGCATCCGTCGGACACCCAATGCTCGATGTGAAAAAAGAAAGCGTCATCCGGGCCGGGTTAGCGACAATTTCTTATCTCCTCCCCCTTGGAAAGTCACACGAAAGTTCCAGCCGAAGCGCATGCGCACCATGTGGGAAGAGTGTCGCGATATCATCGCGACGATCGCGCGACAACGACACGCGCCTAAAAGCTCCTTTCTATGTACCGATCCGATCCACGTAGCGAAAGCGCTACCGAACGGTCGCGCCTTATCGAATCGGTCGCCAATCATATTTACTCTACCTATTTTATTCGTCCTAGAACGCGTCCACCTCACGTGTTATCCTTGTTATTTATCTCTTTGTCTCGTCCGCTTCCTCTTCACTTGGTGAGTATCGCGCGATTTCCGCAACAGCCAATCCCATGGATCGTCGCTCCGATCGCGACGATTAGACGTGTCTCTTCATGTGAAGGGCGAGATGATCGCTGCGGGAGAAGCAGCGATCGCAATGCCGACATTTGAACGGTTTGGCGCCAGTGTGCTTGCGATAGTGACGCGTCAGCTCGTCGGAACGAGCGAATCGCCATTCGCATCCTTCCCAGCTACACTTGTATGGTTTTTCCCCTGAAACATAGAAAAATAATGGAAACGCTTTTTAGCACGATTATTCTTCCTATCCATTTTTTCTTAACATTGTCTATGGGGTGGTTACAGGAATGCTACAGCAGTACTTTCATGAAGCGATCGCCTCGCATGATCTGGGATTGAGACCCTGCCGAGTTACCGGGTCATAAATAATCTATTCGACTAATATGAAAGGCGGATGACGTTGATGAGGCCACGAAGGAGAAGAGACAATGCAGGGTCACCACCTGTAGCGTAATGCTACCACGTACTTAACAAGCCGAGGGAGTACGCTCGCGAGGAAGGGACTGGGCCTAGGAAATCATCCCCCCTAAAGGGGATCACTGGCACGAGGGTAAATCGTACGGTGGTTTCCAGTGTATCGCGTATCGATCCCACGAGATAATAAATGCTGTCCCCGGGACGGACTTATTTTTCAAAGAGGTGTGCGCCAACCTATATGACATAGAGCGAGGGGTGAATGTATGAATCGACGTATATACAGGGTGTCGAGAAAATACACAGGGTGGATTTGCCGATATTACTCCTTATCGGACACTGGCCGACTGCATCGTTCCCGCAATTTTATCAATTATAGGAACAAAGGGGGATGATGTGTCTATGGGGGTTGGGAGGGGGGACAGAGAGGTTATTAGGTCGGGAAAATGAATAAATTCCTTAAGCGAACAGAGAGTGGAAATCTAGCTGCTATTTCACTGGCTTGCACTTACACTCACCCCGGTCCCCTATTATTCTCTCTTTCTCTTACGCTTCCTCACTTTCGCCCAAGACAATAAGAGTCTGGTTTCCTCGCGTTTGTCCTCTAACCCTCTCCCCCCCCCTCTCTCTCTCTCTCTCTCTCTCTCTCTGCCAGTAACTCCAACACCCTTCTTCACTCTTTCCGTTCCGTCCTGAATTTATGCCGCACTTTGTTCCTCCTCGAGAGAGAGTCGCACGAGCGACCAAACAAACCGGTGAGCTTTTTCTCCACCTAACACCTCCCCCCAGCCCCCACTACCTACGTCGACCATGGCTGACGTCGACAAATCCAACGAGAACATGCCGACGCATAACCAAACGTTTTCTCTTCGGTTTCACCACCCTGCGCCCACTTGCGCACATCGAGGTACACACGTAGCATTGGAAAAATTGAGTACACTACGGGTACACCAGGTTAACACCACGATGCTGTGGAAGTTATTTAACCCGGTGGAAAATATACCAAGTCGTCACGTGGAGGATCATCTTGGAGAATAAGGACTCGGATATATTTCAGAAGCTTATCGGAAGCTGCACGAGATCAAGAGAAAGCTCTGGTTAATCGGATGGGCAAGTGTTCCTATAGTCGGCATACGCAGGTAACCGTATCTTGTTTGCTCTTGAGCACATAGTACACGGATCCTAGGTCCATAGATCCCAGGCACATTCGAATGGCCGTACTTACTAAAGTACACGGTTCGTATCTATATGTACAAATACATTTTGAACATGGAGATACGTATGAATTCACAGGTAGATAGGTAGATACACACGCGTGCCCAGTTGGTGTACCAACCTAGCGTAATACAATGTCCGCTCGCACGTCGTGCATTTTATCACCGCATAATAGCCCCCAGGGTGGTTGGCTGCCAACTATGTAATAAAGCCGTATTAAACAAGACGGCTTAACACGTTAGCCCTCCCTTTCACTACTCTCTCATGTTGCCGCAGCATCCCTGGCTACCTATAATAATACGTATGCATATATGTCCTGGACAGACCGACCACTTTCCCTGCTGTGCCTGTCGTATTTTCCTACGTCCAACGGGACAGGTTATGTACCTACTGCCTAGTACGTACTTCGTGGGGCAGGAAAACTACCCCTTTGGTAATGGGCTAGGGATACTGGATATTAGCGAAATTCTCCTGATACCTGGGGGAGTATAGGTACGCATGCCTATACACATGTGTATTACCGTATATGTTGGTATATGGATCGGATCGTGAGAGAGAAGAGCAATGGAGAAGAAAGGATCGCAGGTCGACAAGGGGAGTGAAGAGGGAAAGGAGGAGGAGGAGGAGGAGGGGAGGGCAGGTCTAAAAAATTGTAGTAGTGTTAACATACGACCTCGTTGTGTAGGGGTTGGCCTTTCATCTGGAAGGGTGATTTTTCTATGTCCCACCCCTTGTACCCTGTAGCGAGACGGCCCTGGGCCGGTATTGCGTCGATATGTCAGTCCGTCGAGGCAACGTGCTCCTCGTCTTTGCATTTTATTAAGTCTGCTGCTACGACGATAGCTCGTTCGCCATTATGGCGTCGAGGTCCGCCCACGAAATATATGGGTAAAAGTTCGTCAGTCGCGAACCCACCTATACGCTGTGTATTGCCGGTGAACTGTAACCGGTGCCTACGTGCACGGTGCTTGGAATGCGGAGAGAGCACCAGACTCTCTTTTCTGTTCGAGCAAAGAAAGGCGGAAGGGGATGAAGAAAATTACGAGGAAAAGGCCGTTACGTGTTGCAGCGGATACTCCGTGTGTTTTTCTTGGCGTAAGAGTCTTCGTCGAGGAAGCTCGACTCTTGGGGATACGAGTGCAGGCGTTTATGGTAGAGAGGGAAGAAGGGATGAGGGATAGGGACAGACACACGTATATGCATAGCTAGCAGACTGATTGTTGGAATAAGAAAATTAGTGGTACAGCTATAGATATATGGCCTCTGGTACACGTGGAGTTTGCGGTCCAGCCAGATGCTGCGATATAACAGAGATGCGCTCAATCGGTTTAAATTTGCACGGTCGTGTGCTTCCCATCCAGTAGATATTGTGTATACGTAGCCAGACAAAGCTTGTAACGCGGTATCGTCCATGGGAGGAGATTATATATTTCTTTAACGATATTACCATGTGCCTCGGCGTTGCGTGACTACATGGGGTTACTCATATGCACGGTATATCTGGTTGGTACGAGACTGAGGTAAGTATCCGGGCGATTATCATGGCGCGCTTAAATGTACCGACAAATTTGACATTCCTGCCAACATTTTAGGAGGGTATACAAGCGCACTGCCAAAAGCGAGTCCTCGCCGTTTCAGGAATAAAGTTTAATCCGCGTGCAGCTCGTGCAATTTAGTGGAAAATCCTACGCGTCCTATGAGAGAGGCGATAGCGCCCGATCGGGAACGCTATTTCTCCTGTGTCATTCTCATTCTGACTGCCGGACGTTCGGCATCGTTCCGGGGGTAAAGCCGTGAAAGAGACAATGGCGGCGGAGTGGAGCGATCCTCGGAATGGAATCCCGAGTGGAAAAGCCGCGTAATTGGAAATTTCTCGGGAGCCTCTCGCAAGAGACAGAACGGGTATGGATTCCTTTATATATATTTTTTTTCCGCCCCTTCCATCGTACACGGTGTCGTTTTGCTTTTTATTTGTTCTCTTTTTGTTTTTGCCACAAAACTTTTGGGACGCAGGGTACTCCCTTCGCTCGAGGTTGATTTCTTTCTAGGGGATGGACTTCTAGGGGTGGATGTACCCGGACGGATGGGACACCCCTTTCACGAGGTTCAGACAGCAAATGCATCCCCGCCTCCTGCTCATCCCTCTTCCGAACAAGAGGGAACAATCAATACTCGCGGTTCCCGAAGGAAAATGGGGAAAGAGGGTTTGTTTAGGTCGAGATCCGTCGGTGCACTACAAACTTAACACTCGACGGGACAAACACGACGCCGACGTCTCTCTGGACCCCAAACTCCTGATCTGGAAAACGGCTAAAATATACAAAAGCTCTTTCCTATCTCGATCGTCTTTTCCCCGTTGAGCCCGCCCGCTTATAACGCAAACACGGACTTCAGCCGTTATTATTTTCTTCCCTTCGCGGCGGGAAATGCCCCGGTACCCCCGTTACGAGATTGCCAAAAGGGATATTCCCGATATTACCCATTTCGCGAGAGTCGTCCACGACTCTCTGAAATTCTAACCATCCCACGTCTACGCGAGCGTCCACAGACAAGGGTGTCGCATTTAATCCGATTCTGTTATGAAATTATTAAAGCGTCTCTATAGACTATAAGGATGAGCGAAGGTGGATGAATTTATTTAGATAAGGTCACAAGCCCAGGGAAGCGTCTAGGTATAAAAAGCCAAAGCTTGAACCAGTTTTCATTGACCCCCTTAACCGTATTGGGATCCTCGTCGGTTTAACCTGGAGTTCACGGTCGGGTCATAGAAAGTCATCCTGTCGTGGACCAGCTGAAATTCAATTCGTTCGAGAGATCAAAGTATCGTCTCCTCAATTTCCATCCCTCTCGCGGTTCAGCCGCAGAGGTTCCGGCTCTTTATTTTCTATAGCATTCCCCCCCCTGTACATTTCGATTCCTTTTATTTCTTTCTAACGAATAGAACGCTTGGACCTACATGCATATACGTTTTATTCGATAACCGGGTCCACGAGACAGACGATTGCGGATGCTGTGATAAATTCCACCCCGGAGTCCTATTGCGCGAATATTCCATCAACAGCGAGTGGTCCTTCTCTGTTACATTTCGTGGCGGGAACAGGGCGAATTCATTACGCAGTAATAATTACGAGAACGGGCGAAGTATGCATAATCCTGTAGTTAGCAGTTCTGCTTAACGATCCGCGAGATGTAATCCCAACTAGCTGCTACTGGCGCTGCCGACCATCAGCCTCTTATTACCTATCCCATGATGGTAGGAGAGCTTGGCGGTGATACTTATACGTATAAACCACACAGCATCGGAAACTTTTGGCTACAATCGAAACACCCCTGCCAGAGGTGGGTGGGAGCGAATCTGAGGCAACAAAAAGCATTGACAAAGAACGACTTCGTTAATTACGGTTGGGGCGCTACGACGAGAATCGAGAGGATACGTAGTATATGTATAGACAGGTCACCCTCTTTCTGTCTCTTCGTTTGTAATGTCCTGTTTCACGTTCGCCCCTGGTAAACCGATCCTGGCCGGAAACTTTTCTAATGAACGGGATGTCTGAGGCGTTCTCGCAAATCGCTGCCTTCTCCACGTGGTGCATATATCGCGGATTCCAAATGAACGGGCAGACTATTGGGACGGCGAAACTAGGGGTTGTTTCTTGTAAACACGCTGGATGGCTGACGGGGGTTGATGCGACGTCAGGATCGTCGATGTCTGAACGATCCGTAGAGGGGGTGAAAATTGCGTCCTTCCTAAGGGAAGTTCAGGGAACGGGCTTTTACCGAAACTGGAAACTTTGTGCCTTCTCTATAGGTAAAGCCGAGTAATCCCAACCCCTCGACACACGGGGTGGCCATTAATACCGCATTTATCTACCCCGGCTGGTACCTACCCTTCTCCTCTTGCTAGACAATCTCTACGACTCTCCTTCCTCTTCTCCGCTACTCTTTCCTTGCTCTAACCAGGAACCAAGCCGAACCAACCCTAACCGCTCTACTACCCCCTTCGTTCAACTTCGTGATTAATTATGCATTGTTATTCCCGCAATAGGGGGGACGGGGGGGGGGGGGAGAAGGTCTCCCAGCCCCAGACTCCGGGTGTTCTTCGGAACTGGTACATCCCTGTTTGCTTCAACCCTATATCCCACTACCCTTTTACCCTCCTAACACCCAGGCGCCTGTATACACACTTGGTACATCCAGTAGACTCCGACTACCCGGTTGGATAATACTCGAGGTAATAGCAAGAAACTGCCGGAAACCGGGCACGCTAACCTAATTACTCTCGGAGCTCTTGCCCGGCATCAGGACGAGGCGCAGTAAGAAAACGAGTCAGGAACGTTAGACTGGGTTTGTATTCTAGGTAGGGGTTGCTTTCCGGTGAAATTGGAAATCAGTCTACTCACCCGTGTGCGTCCTCTGATGCGCCTTAAGGTGTGAGCTTTTGGTATAGACCTTCTTGCAACCCGGAAACTGACACTTGTGTATCCTACGCTTTGTATCCGGTGGGCTGTGCTCGTGACTTCGCGCGTGGTGCCTGTTCGCAACTGTGGACGCAGCTGCAGCCGCACCCGCATGTGCATGTTGCGCATTGGCTACTGCCGGGAAGCCATTCGCCGTCACGGATATCAATCTGGAAGTAAAGAAGAGGCTTTTGGTATGATAGAAGATATTTTTTTTTTATTTTTTAAGTAAAAGTTACGAACCTCGCGACACCTTGTGCGTTACTCGCGGTCACCCTGACGATTGCACTCCTGCCACCTGCTCCATGAAGGTTAAGGTTGTGCACGTCGAGCATCGAGCTCCCGCTCGATGAATGACTGGAATTGGAATGCCCTTGACCCGACTCCGGGCTCGACGGTGGCGTCAATATTTGACCTTCACCCTCGCACCCACTGTCTTCCTCTTCCTCCATTTCCTGAACAGATTCGTACGTATCCTTAAGGTTAGATTTTTCTCAAGTTACACCACACGTGCGAGGAATGAAGAGAGATTTTTCTTGGGCTAAATTTAATTGTATCCCTGAAAATGATTTACCTCGTGCTCTTCATCCTCTTCCAAGTCATCGCTTGGCTCCTTCTTCAGGATGAGTGCTGTGCACGACAACGAGGGCGAGCTGTCCCAAGAGAGGGCTGAACACGCCGAACTTGCTGACGACATCGACAGCGAATCCAGGTGTCTGTCCAGGAGGTCCCTGTCGCGGCCGTTGTGGTTGTGGTCGCCAGGACTAAACTTTATGTCGTCTAGACAGAGTGGATCTCTGTCGTCGGATGACGTCGTGACCTGAGATACAAAACCAGGTAACAGTTTTCTCACTAAATTCCAAATGACCACGAAAAAACGTTCGACCCTGAAAATTTTCGACACCCACCTCCATTTTTATTGGCGCGTCAAACTGTGCGTTGGTAGTGCCCGTAGACGCCGTCCAGGATATTGGCGGCGCCCTGAAGAGGTTCCACGGCGCTGTGTCCAGTTCCGTCGGTAACTTTTTGTACGACTGTAACTTCGGCTCGTCCTTCAGGTACCTCTCCATTTCGTAGCATGTCTGAAAAAAAGAAATTTTTTTTCTTTCAGATAATCCCCGAAACCAATCTTCTCGGTAAGGCGTGCAACGTAGAATTATTTTAATTAGAAACCCCAGATACGATTCCGGCTATTCCGTAAAACGAACCATCGAATTCGCATGGCACCGGCACGGGTCCTCGTAAGGCAACTTCTGGCACAAAGCGGAAATTACTCAACTCGAGCTTAGTCGCAGCGAAGTACCACAGAGAGAAGTTGACACAACTCGACGAGTTAGCCAAGTTGGTGTTCCCGTAGGCTTTGGGAGAGGATGGTCCTCCTCACCGAGAGACAGTGCAAACTTATGCCACCTACTGTGTGAGATCGTGTGCGCGTGTCATCCCACTACCATGATGAGATTATACTTTGGGTCTTCTAGGTACCCTTAGCCCATCATCTCAGCAACCGAAATCCCGTCGACAAGAGCACTTCGCGTTAATGAATAATTATCCCACGGTCCAAAGAAAAGCATGGGCACTCGTAAGGCTCTAGGATCAAAATACTCGGTTTCATCAGATTTAAGAACCCGGCTTTTCGTAGAGGCATAAAGAAAAGTCTATTTTTCTGTTACAAAAAAAAAGGGGGGATGTTTTGTATCATTTATCCTCTTCAACATCCACAGCCTCTTTATCAAAGCACTTGGCCGTTTCGCTGTTATAACGGGAGGAGTCCTTATTGAGCTCCCTTTTCTAAAATAACCTTTGTCTTCATCGTCCTCAATTGACTTCAGCGATGACAAACGATTTGTACCGCGACGAGGCCGTCGCTCTAGGTTTATCTTTCTTCTTCTTTTGTCGCGTTTCCTGATTGCTGCCACGGAACTTATCCCGATTAACTCTTGTCTCTCTGATCCTACCAGGGAGTTAGTTACTCGACTGCTGAAGAAACACCAGACCATCCCTCAGGTTCTCTTCACGGACCAAGCTTGATGGATGGGGCATTCTCTGTGCTCTGGAGTTCCAATGTAACATCCCCCATCTACCATCCCTCAATTCTTTTACTCTCACCCTCTATTTTCTTGTTCCTCTGTCACTGAGTCCTCAACCCCTTTCGCACGATTGGATCGCATGACCAGACCCATCCTGAAGATCTTCCTCTTGGTCCTCCTCTATTAGGCACCACAACTCATGACTATGAGGTTATTACAGAGAACGATTTCCGCCTGGACTCCAGGGTACTTTGACGGGACCAAGTGACCATATTTTCTCATCCTCCCCTTTACCCAGCATCCCACTCGTGCCTTTCCTTCTGAAACCTTCACTGAGCACACGCGCTCCCACTGTTTCCGGTTCTACCGTGCGATTTAATCGAATTTAGAGAAATTCTCCTGGCTCGCCATGCTTATTCGTATCCTCTGGTTTAATTGTCTGGACCACTGTTAGCAAGCAGAAACGAAGAGGAAGATTCAAAAAATACTTCTCTCTTGTTCGCTAACCGTAGTGTTGAATATCAAAATTTATTATTTTTAGTATTCCTTGATCAAATACATTATTCAATTATTAATATAATTACTATTATTCAAAATTAATTTACTCGCCCCGTTCATATTTCATGCATTTACTATAATTGAACTGATTAGCCATATATAGTTATAGAAATCGACAGCAATTATTAAAGCAAACAAGCCTTCGTGTCCCAACAAGTTAATTTAATGCACAGGTATCCATAATCGGAGCTACCTAATGTTACCCTCCTAATCAACAAGGGTCGCTCAGGTAGCATGACCTACCCTGAAACCATGACCAACCCCAAATCCATTTCCCTCAACTTCATTAAACCTTACCCGGAATAACTTTCGGAAGCCATATCCAAGAGTCAATGCTTTTTTAACGTACGTATGAAATTCTATAAAATACCCTATAAGACACAGGGCAGTATCCCAGAGTCACTGCCTATACGTAAATTGGTACGCAGCGGCATTTAAGTACTGCGGAAGTCGATCTCTGACGGAAAGATGCGCTTCGATGCATATTGAGCAATTCTTTGAATCTCTTACGAAAGGCACGAAGGAATGTACATGCACGGATGCACTTTGATTGGAATTTCTGAAGTCGTCATTGAATTCTACGTAAAGAGCAATGTAGTCGGGTGTAGATAAAAGCGCCGGGGATTAAATAATAATAAACATGAATTAAATAAGGGATGGATTATACGTGGCAATCGTATGAGGACAAAGGTCACACTTTACTTCTCAGGGGGATATATTTCAGGGTAAAAAGAAGATCGACGAATTTCCAGGTTAACCAGGAGGAAAATGATCGACGAGTCTTGCGAATGGAGTCGAGGTTCGCCATTATTAACGGTTAAAAGTTGCCTGAGCAACGGGGTTCCAACTAAGGGCGTTATCCTAACTTGACTAAAATTTTATTGCCCTCTTAGGAGTGTTTCCTCTCTGTACAAACTATTTCAGCTAATCATAACGTACCGAGAGTAGGGGTGGCGTATTTGAATTCGTAATCACCCGGTGGATATGCACTACCTTGTCAGGTAATGGGTTAATACGTTAATGGGGGTAAACATTATCGATGGAACTTTGTACATAGTTGTACAAGGGCATAACGCTACTCACAGCCTATATCCCCTATAGAGTTATATACCCTGTGTACAGATGCGAAAAGAACGTTCGGTGCAAGTGCCACAGGAACTATGCTGGGTAAGATGCAGATGCGCAACCACAGTGGGCTCTAATGGTAAAAGCGAACGGATAGCGAGTCTACGCCACTGGCGTGGGATACTTTTCCTTTTATTAATAGCTCCGTTAAGTCCAAAAGTGCGTAATAATTTAAAAGTTTACGATTCGACCATCGCTGGCTCGTAACATTTCCACATCCAGTTCCTCTCGTACCACCATTACTTTCACGACTGGCCAAACTGCAGCCAGCAAGTCGGTAAGCGAGCGTCCCGCGAAATTGCTCCGCCATGCGAGAATCGATTGAAGACGGAAAGAAGCTCGGACGAGAGATTAAGAGTAAAGAAGAAGAAAAAGAAGAGTAGGAAGAAATACAGGGCTTGAAGTAAGAATAGAAAAATGTTTTGTCAAGCTGATGGGTATACGATGTTGATGTCTTGAAAATTTTCAAGAGCCGAAAAAAACGCTTGAGGGTTGCTCCAATTATATCGTGCCAAATTGCCAACCTGCACAAGGGTGTCCCGGACCCTTTAATAATCACGAACTGCCCGAGACTCGAAGGACCAAGTGTTCCTGTTTCACACCAGACTCAAGCTGGCATTTTCCCGGGAGCGTTGGACCAGGAATGCTTGATTGTTCGGATACAGGCTGCTGCTGCTGGGATAAACGGGATAGGGTTGTTACTGTATAGGGATGGGAAACTATGCAGGAGAGAGAGAGAGAGAGAGAGAGAGAGAGAGAGAGAGAGAGAGAGAGAGAGAGAGAGAGAGAGAGAGAGAGAG